>PVKC010052016.1:0-10324 GCA_004027635.1 Crocidura indochinensis | reverse complement strand
GTTGGTCATTATCTGGTCATCAGAATTGTCATCTTCGTTCTCTATGTCTGATGCTGGCCTGCGTTGTTTCCCCATTGTCACACTTGTATTGTGTGTTTTTCTACGTGTTGTGGTGGTATTCATTGGGTAAGTGATGTGCGTAGCCACACTCCTCTGGTTCCGCCCTTTCCGGATGTGTCGATTTGCTTACAAGGGAGTGGAGTCCTCCGTGGATGAGGCCTTTCAAAGGATAAAATCTTGGGCCTAGGCACACAGCAGAGAAGACAGTCCAGAGAGAAATGCTGGGCTTCAGTGATCCAGCACAGTCCTTAGTGTGATTTTTTTCTCTTCTTGTTGCAATGATGTTCTTTCCTTAGAAAGAGTGCATTGCTGCGTAGCGAAGTGGAGTCAAAGTGCTCTTCTGCAGCCTCTTTTCAGTCCACCCCCATGAGGTCCGGATGACAGGAGAGGACAAATAAGCACAAAGAAAAGACAGGACTCACAGTTCTTCGCAGTCATCCCCACTAGGCAGGCGTGGATTCGCAGAAATTCTGATACTGTCAGTTTTTCACCATTACCTCTATGCCATCTCTCTGGCCCCCATAACCGAAGAGATGGCATGGAGATAAGGCATTTGCCTTGCACAGAGAAGATCGGTTGTTCAAATCCCGGCATCCCATAATGGTCCTCTGAGCCTGCCAGGAGCAATTTCTGAGCACAGAGCCAGGAGTAACACCTGGGCACGTCTGGGTGTGACCCAAAAACCAAAAAAAAAAAAAAAATAGAGGCTAAAGAGATTAGCACAGCAGTAGGGCGTTTGCCTTGCACATGGCTGACCCAGGACAGACCTGGGATCAATTCTTGGCAACTCAAATGGTCCCCCTTGCCTGCCAGGAGCAATTTCTGAGTGCACAGCCAAGAGTAACACCTGACCACCAGGTGCGGCCCAAAAACAAACAAACAAAGAAAAAGAATGCTGTGGGATTTGTATAGATAGTTATTAATTTCTTGAGGAAGGTTCCATTCACAACTATTTTGCTGACAATTTTAATCATGAATGGGTATTGGATTTTGTCAAATGTTTTCACTTCATCAATTGATATGATCATGTGGTTTTTATCTTTCCTTTACTGATGTGGTATATTATGCATATTGATTTTCATATATTGAACCATCTTTGAATCTCTAGAATGAAACACATTTAACTTTGTCATGATGAATGATCCTTTTTTGTTATTAATTATTTATTTAAGCACTGTGATTACAAGCATGTTTGTAGTTAGGTTTCACTCATAAACAGAATACCCCCTTCACTAATGCAACGTGATGTGAGCTGAATTTGGTTTAATATATTGTCAAGAATTATTTTAATAAATTTATTTAAAGAAAATATATCAAAGTTGACATAACTGATCATAATTCATTTGTTTCAGGATGACAGAAAAATATAAAGAAAATATAAAATCTAACAAAGAGATAATTAGAAAAAGAACAGGAGAGTTAGTTCATTAGCTGTTTTAGTCATAAAAATTATTGTATCACCAATAAAGTTGTTAATGCAATAAGCATTTTTGCTTCATTGTTCATCAGTATTATTGGTCTAAAATTTTCTTTCTTGTTAATATCTCTGACAGCTTTAGAAATAAGCATGATCCTAAATTCATAGAAGACATTAAGAAAGACTCCTGTCTCTGATATTTTCGGAGAGTTTAAGGATTAACGGTAGTAACCCTTCTCTGAATATTTGATAAAACTAAGCAGTAAACTCGTCTGTTCCACAACTTTCATTTTAGGGGAGTTTCTTAATTACTATTTCAATTTCCTTACTTGTGATTGGCCTGTTGAGACTTTCTACTTCTTCATTCGGTTTTGAAAGATTACAGGTTTCCAGAAATCTGTTCGTTTCTTCTAGGTTCTCTAGTTTAAGAATACAGTTGTTCACAATAATCTCTCATGAAGTCTTGAATTTCTTCAGGTTCTGATGTAATCTCTCCCTTTTTATTTCTGATCCAATTTATTTGAATATTAGCCCTTTTTTCCAATGTATCTTGCCAACAGTTTTTTATCTTGTTTATTTTTTTAAAAAAACAGCAGCTTCTGGCTTATTACTTTGTTGTTTTGTTTTCCTTGTCAACTTCATATTTTATATTTAGATTTCTAATACTTTTTAAATCGTTTTATATGAAATATTTCTAATACCTTTTAAAATACTTCCTGGCTAAAGCTGGGTTCTGACTTCAGTTAATTCAATGATTTCACTTTGAGCCTTGATTTTCTAACTACTGACATTTCTATTTTCTTATCTCTCTGTGGGGATAATTACCTAGTAAGTGATTTGATGAGTCAAAGTTCTAGTAGCACTTTTTAAGAAGGATCTATATAAAGGTGCATCTTCATTCATGCAAGTAATGTATAAGTAACATGTTTTGTTCACCTTTTACTTGCTTTCCTAATACATATGTATATAACTGAATATATCAGAAATTTTTTGATGTAGCATTTCTTTTTTTTTTTTTTTTGGTTTTTTTGGGCCACACCCAGTGACTCTCAGGGGTTACTCCTGGCTATGCGCTCAGAAGTCGCCCCTGGCCTGGGGGACCATATGGGGCACGGGGGATCGAACCACGGTCCATCCAAGGCTAGCGCTGTAAGGCAGGCACCTTACCTGCACCGCCACCTCCCGGCCCCGATGTAGCATTTCTTAATCCAAGACCATATGACCAAGGCAGCTACAGGTAAAAATTGTATAAGTATGAGAGCATAGTATGAGACTGAGGAAGAAGAGGCTATTGATAAGGAACAGAAAGAAGTGAGGTAGAAAGGGGGGGTAGGAAAAGTAAAATGTTGAGAAATAATGGGCAGAAGTATACATTGCAACAAAGGAAATACTAAAAATAGTAAAATGGGCTTTCTTAAGTACACAATTTGAGTCACATATAAAAGAAAATTTCAATTGATTAAAATAATAATGTATTAGGGGCATCTCCCACCTTGAATATATGTCACGTGGACCCAACTTAGACCTTAGGTGATTAGACACCAATCGTCCAGCTTTGAATCCTGGATCCCAGACATAGAAACAACACAGTTTTCCACAACAGCCACAGGAAACAAATCCCATCTGGGACATCCTTAACACAGCTCAGACACCAACAAGTGCCAGCCCTAACACGATATCCTGACAACAAGGAAAATGGGACAACTTAATCTAAGAGCAAGTTACCCTATCTCACCAGCTAACGATAAGACAAAATCAGAAGACTTGTCACCCTTTGGTCTATCCAAAAGCCAAGATGGTGATTTACAGATGACTGGCTGACAGAACCATGACCAGACTCTAAGTATCCTGGAACCAATAAAAAAGCCCTAGTCAAGGGTTTGAGATACGACCTGCACAGCAACCATGATCTCTAGTTCCAGAGGTCTGTCTGAGACATTTGCAACGGAAGTGGTTTCCTGGAAACACAATGAAGGACGCTATCCCAGGCCCCATCCTAGATCAGCGCAAAGACCAGGACCACCAACCACAGAAGACAGATTACAACGACACTGAGGGAACAGAACTTCTAGAACCACAAAGAAAGATTTCAACATAAGTTCCACTCCCTGACCTGTGAAGATACCGAGATCTCTAGATACAGAAGTCTGATTTTATCACCCAGGATGGAACAGAAGCCTTCCATACACCACAAAAGCATCAAGGGGAGAGTAAATGAACCTGAAAGGAGTCTACAGTTAATCCTATGACAATATACTTCAAGGGTGGGATCTCTTAGGCCAAGGGAATTCCTTTTCAAATGACCCCAATATTTACTGTGCATGTGCAGCAAAGAAAAAAAAGAAGAAAAAAGAAAGGCAAAAAGAACAAACCAGCTTTTTTTTAATCTAGTGCTTGTTGATTTCTTTGTTTTGGTTTGGCTATTGAAGTCGTCTCCATTTATACTTATTATTCTTCTTTTCTTTTCTTCCTTTATGTGCTCTGCCACATTTTTTATTTCAATACCATGGCTTTTATGTGATGCTTATCTTCTCCCCCCCCCACCCAGAGTGCTCACTGGATGCTTTATTTGATACTTCTTATTGTACTGTTGTGTGTTTCACCCTCTTTTTCCCCCTTTGTATCTCAAAATAGGATGAGAACCTCTACAAGGACTCCACCCATGTTCGGAGTATTTGATTTTTTTCCCCAGTTTATTACTTTTCTCTTCTTCAAACAAAACCACATAACCTGAACTATCTAGACCTGCCTCTCAATTAGAGGGGGAAATAAGGGAGGTACCAAGACCAAACAGGGGTAAGTCCACTTAGTAATAAGCTAAGCACTGAGGAGACCACTTATTCTAGCAGCCCCATGGGGGAGGGAAGAGGATATGGGAGGTAGGACAGAATGGAGGTGGAGGGAGGACAATTCGGTGGTGGGAATTCCCCTGATTTTATGTTAATATGTACCTAAAATATTATTGTCAATGATATGTAACCCACTATGATTAAAATAAAAATTATATTATAAAAAATAATGCATTACATAGTGAGTTTTAGTTTGATTTTATGTACTTAATATATATCCAGGATTTTTTTAGAACATTGTGAGTTTCAAACTTGCTCATATTACAGTTGTTTCTGGCATTCAATGTTCCGACATAATTCCCACCACCAATGTAACATTCCTTCCACCATTGATTCCAGTTTCCACTATTACCATCACCACAAGCCAGCCTGCTTGGCAAGAAGAAAGTAATTTATTTTATATTTCTCATTACAACTAAATGCCTAATAGAATTATTCAAAGATACTTCAATATAATAAAATTTTACTGAGTTTAACTAGTGCTGCTATTTGGCTTATAGAGATGAGTTGGCTTCTCTGCTATTTTTCTTTTTTTTTTTTGGAAATATTAGATATTTATTTACATAACCAGTGAAATATCATCATTTAAGGGCACAAGACATTTTAGATGAACAGTTTATAGATACTAACTGCTTAGTTAGTATAACTAAAATAAACTAAAATTTAACTATAATAATATATTATAATGTTATTATAATATAATATACATAAAACTAATAATTATATAACTAATAATATAACCAATAAACTAAAAATTATTTTAGTATAACTAAAATAAATGAACCAGACCCGGTGTCAGATATTTGGGAATTTGAAGCAGCATTTAGGGGCCCGGAGAGATAGCATGGAGGTAAGGCGTTAGACTTTCATGCAGAAGTTCAGCGGTTCGAATCCCATATGGTCCCCCGTGCTTGGCAGGAGCAATTTCTGAGCATGGAGCCAGGAATAACCCCTGAGCACCGCCGGGTGTGACCCAAAACCCGAAAAAAAAATAGCAGCATTTATACGTTTTTAAGAACATTGTGAAAACAAAGAAATTCATCTGATCTGAGACTGGAACAGAAGTCTTGGCAAGTCATGGCAAATAAATTCTCAAACCTCATTAAAGAAGAAATCAAACCAATATTCCATGCAATGGTCATGAAAATAAAGAAATCACTAGGAAAAAAATCAACCAACTTGAAGATGAATTGATCCATGTATTAAAGGGTCCATACAAATGGAATCGATTAAGTTAATAAATGCGATAGGAAGTTGCAGCAACAGAATTTAACATGCTGAAGACCAATCATATCAGAGATATTGAAAACAAAATACTAACCATCACAATATTGAAGTGACAAAAGAAAAGGGAAGTAAATAACTGGAAGAGAATAAAAAATTCTTCTAGTCATTGGAATATCAGAAGGAGAGGAGAAAGAGAAAGGGGAAGAATGGTTGGTGAAGCAATAATAGCCAAGATCTTTCCTAATCTCTGAAGAAAGGCATCTACACAGACTCAAGAGCCTCTAAGAGTCCCAAATAAAATAGACTTAAACAAAATAACAACAAGACATATAGTAATCAAAATGGTATAAATAAAAAGACAAGATTAGTTTTAGTAGAGAGAAGGAATTCCTTAAATACAAAAGAACTACCATATTTTCTGGCGTATAAGACGACCCTTCAACCCATGAAAAACGTCCTAAAAGTCTTAAAAGTAAGTTACTTCTTAAAAGTAAGAGGAGGACAGATCACTTGTCCCTGAAGCTGGAATAAGTTTCAGCATGCCGTATAACAGCATATAAAACGACTCTTGACTTTTAGCGAGTTTTTCATGGATTGAAGGGTCGTCTTATACACTAGAAAATACTTGCAACAGACCTTCTTTTTTTTCCTCATCAAAATGAAAACTTTAATCCCTTGAGGATTTTAAAGCTTCTTGAAACTCCACAATTCTACATCCTTCGTCTGGGAGACCTCTGGAACGGCATCACCCTCCAGTGTTATACAGTTTCTCCTCCTTTTCTTATAAAATAAAGAGTGAGAAAAGGAAAAGAGAAGAATTTTTCTTTGTTTATAACAAAATGTTTTTCATCCAACTTTTTAAATATAATTTTATTTTGATCGTAGTGGCTTACATGTTCTTGACAGTAATATTTTAGGTGCATATTAACATAATGTCAGGAGGATTCCCATCACCGAATTATCTTCTCTGCACCTCTGTTCCCATCCTACCTCCCATATGCTCCTCCCTCACCCCCGGGGCTGCTAGAATAGTGGTCCCCTCTGAGCCCAGTTTACTACTTAGTGGTCCTACACCTATTTTGGTCTTGGTACCTCCCTTGCTTCCTCCTCTAACTGGGAGGCGGTACTAGATAGCTCCAGTTATGTGATTTTGTTTGAAGAAGATAAAAGTGATAAACTGGGGTAAAAATCAAATACGTTGAAAATGGGTGGAGTCCTTCTAGAGGCTCTCATCATCGGTTTGAGAGATGAAGGGGAAAAAAGAAGGTGAAACACCTCAACAGTACAAAAAGAAGTGTCAAATAAAATATCCAGTGAGCACTTCAACAATAAAGATAAGCACCACATAAAAGCCATGGTCTTGAGATTAAAAAAAAACATGGCATAGCACCTAAAGAAAAAGAAAAGCAGAAAATAAATAAATAAATATAAATGTAGACAACAACTTGAGTAACCATACCAAAATGAAGAAATTGACAAAATCTAGATATATATAAAAAATGAAAATAAAAAATTGTTTTGTGCTCTTTTTTTTTCTTTTCCCTCCTGCACAGGCACAGTAAATATTGGGGTCATTCAAAAAGGAATTCCCTTGGCCTAAGAGATACAGGGTTTCTCCACCCTTGGAGTATATTGTCATGAGATTAACAATATTTTGACAACGAGGAAAATGGGAACAACTTGACCTAAAAGCAAGTTACCCTATTTCACCAGCTAATGATAAGACAAAATCAGAAGACTTGTCACCCTTTGGTCAGTCCAAATGCCAAGATCGCGATTTACAAATGACTGGCTGATAAAAACCATGGCCGGACTGTATGTATCCTGTGAGCAATAAAAAAGCCCTAGTCTAGGGTTTGAGCTACGACCTGCACAACAACCATGATCTCCAGTTCCAAATGTCCGTCTGAGACAATTGCAAAGGAATGGGTCTTCTGGAAACACAACGAAAGATGCTATCGTAGACTCCATCCTAAGATCAGCGCAAGGACCAAGACCATCAAACACAGAAGACAGATTAAAATGACACTGAGGGACCAGAATTTCTGTGCTACTTTTCAGTCTAATTTATGTGCTCCACCTGGGGTGTCAGTGTTGAGAGATTTGAAGGTATCATAAGGTCATAAATGTGGCAGAGTACCAGCAATGATCTACATAGCAGAGCTGTGGAGTGTGAGTATGGCTCCTGAAGTTTCCAGAATTACAGAAGGATTAAAGAAGATTGCCCACCCAACTCAAAGAATATCTGAGAATTTTCAGCCCTCAAAATTGGTGTGATTTTGTGATTGTCTTTGTCGAAATTAGGCATGACGTTTGGCCTCTGACATGACAAAGACTGAGAAGTGTGGCTGTTGCTGACTGAACTTTGACAAAGTGAGGGCTTGGCCTGCCTCTGATTCTTTGAAAAATGTCATGGGTATTTTAGAGGGATTGCATTAAATCTGTACAATGCTTTGGGAGTATAGCCATCTTAATAATGTTAATCCTGCCAATCCAAGAGCAGGGTATGGGTTTCCATTTTCACGTGTCTTCTCTTATTTCTTGTAGCAGGGTTTTATAGTTTTCTTTGTATAGGTCCTTCACATCTTTAGTCAAGTTGACTCCAAGGTATTGGAGTTTGTGTGACACTAATGTGAATGGGGTTGTTTTCATAATGTCCATTTCTTCCTTATCATTATGGTGTATAAAAGGCCATTGATTTCTGTGTGTTAAGTTTATAGCCCACTACATTGCTTAATGTATCTATTGTTTCTAAAAGTTTTTTGGTAGAGTCTTTAGGGTTTTCTAAATATAGTATCATGTCATCTGTGAGCAGTGAGTGCTTGGCTTCTTCCTTTCCTATCTGAATTCCCTTGAATTATTTTTCTTACCTAATCACTATAGCAAGTACTTCCAGTACTATGTTAAATAGGAGTGGTGAGAGGGGACAACCTTGTCTTGTACTAGAATTTAAAGGGAAGGATTTTAGTTTTTCTCCACCAAGGATAATATTTACCATTGGCTTGCAGTAGATGGCCTTGACTATATTGAGAAAGGTTCCTTTCATTCCCATCTTGCTGAGAGTTTTTATCAAGAATGGGTGTTGGATCTTATCAAATGCTTTCTCTGCATCTATTGATATGATCATGTGGTTTTTATTTTTCTGGTTGTTGGCGTTGTGTATTACGGATTTACGGATGTTAAACCATCCTTGCATTCCTGGGATGAAATCTACTTGATCATATTACCTACTTTGACAAAAAAGAAATACAAATGATCAAAAGGAAGGTGAAAAAATGCTCCACATCACTAATCATCAGGGAGATGCAAATCAAAACAACTATTAGGTACCACCTCACACTACAGAGATTGGCGCACATCACAAAGAATGTGAACAAGCAGTGCTGGTGGGGATGTGGAGAGAAAGGAACTCTTATTCACTGCTGGTGAGAATGCCGTCTAGTCCAGCCTTTATGGAAAGTGATATGGAGATACCTCCAAAAAATGGAAATTGAGCTCCCATACAATCCAGCTATACCACTTCTAGGAATATACCCTAGGAACACAAAAATACAATACAAAATCTCTTCCTTACACCTATATTCATTACAGCACTATTTACCATAGCAAGACTCTGGAAACAACCAAGATGCCCTTCAACAGATGAATGGCTAAAGAAACTGTGGTACATATACACAATGGAATATTATGCAGTCATTAGGAGAGATGAAATCATGAAATTTTTCCTATACGTGGATGTATATGGAATCTATTATGCTGATTGTAATAATTCAGAGAGAGAGAGAAAGATGCAGAATAGTCTCACTCATCTATGGGTTTTAAGAAAAATGAAAGACATTCTTGCAATAATTTTCAGAGACAAAAGAGAGGAGGGCTGGAAGTTACAGCTTACATCATGAAGCTCACTACAAAGAGTGATGAGTATAGTTAGTGAAATAACTACATTCAGAACTATCCTAACAATGAGAATGAATAAGAGAAATAGAAAACCTGACTAGAGTACAGGTGGGGGAGGGGTGTGGAGGAGGGAGATTTGGGACATTGGGGATGGGAATGTTGCACTGGTGAAGGGGGGGTGTTATTTTTTAATATAATATTTATTTTAATCATAGTGGCTTACATATCATTGACTATGATATTTTAGGTACATATTACCATAAAAACAGGGGAGTTTCCATCACCAAATTGTCCTCCCTTCACCTCTGTTCCCACTCTACCTCCCATATCCTCCTCCCTCACCCCGGGGCTGCTAGAATAAGTGGTCCAAGGGGGGGTGTTCTTTACATGACTGAAACCCAATCAGAATTATGTTTGTAATCAAGGTGTTTAAGAAAAGATATCAAAATATAAATATACCAATAAAATTATTCTAATTATTTGGTGAAAATATAAAGTATATGCAATGTCACTTATTTTTATCAGGGTCTTACATTGTATGAGAAATGATATGATATTATTTGAAGGTAGATTGTAATAACTTTTAGATGTATGTTATAAACTTACACTAACTTTAAAATGTATCACACAGAATAATTTCATGCCAAAATCAATATTAAACTGAAATAATAAAAATAACTGAAAAATTGGCATTTTTCAAAACTTGTTTGGTAGATAGCATGTTTATTATTTGCCATTTATGATTGGACATTTAGGCTGATTCCATATTCTATCTATTGTACTTAGTGTATATGTCTTTTGGTAAAATTTTTTGTCGTGAGTTTTGAAGTGTTGGATTGTATGGAAGTTTTATCCTTACAGTTTTTTTTTTTGT
>PVKC010052015.1:0-10328 GCA_004027635.1 Crocidura indochinensis | reverse complement strand
ATTTAAGAAGGTATAAAAAACTTATCTTTAAAGAATAAAAGCTGTTGCTCACAGAAACTTGTTTAAATCTTGCTTCCTTCCACACATTCCAACTTCTTATTTGTACATTAACCAGTTTCTGATTCTCAGCATAAAATGTGTGTAGTACACAACCTACCATGGGAAACTGATGGGCTTTGTTTTGTTTGACTGGTTGTTTCTGTTTCCAGCTTGATTTCTAATTTCAGCAGTTCTCATAAGTAATTCCCAAGAATCATTAGGATACCAGAGGTACACAGGATCAGACCCTGAACTACAACATGCAAAGTATAACCACTAGCCCCGAAGATACAAACCTGACCCACTAATTCTTAGACAGTCTTTAGAAAAGGTTCAGCGTCATCAAAAAAATTTTTAAATAGTACATGGAGATTCAATTGGTCAAAACCAAAACCAAAAAAAAAAAAAAAAAAAAAAGAACATTGGTACAATATCATTAACAATATTATACAATTTTCATGCTATAAATATAATTGTGAATATTTACAATTCACCATTATTTTCAACAATGTTTTTTTTTTTTTTTTGGAGTGACCTCCAAGCACTGAGTTATGAGTGTTAATAAGCACTACCAGGGAGGACCCTATCTGAAAAAGCACAGATCAGAATCCAGTGATTACAAAATTATTTTTAAGAGTTGGTTTAGCGATTATATAAAATATTAGAGTTCTCTGAAGTGCTTATTCCTCATCAATAGATCTGAGCAGTGACAATACTTATACAGATCAAATGAGATCAAAGAAAGTACAGCTCTTTTACACAAAATTATCTTCCTATAGTTGCATGAAAATATCTCAGGATCACAGGCCAGACATAACTTATCAGTGGAGCAGGTAGAAACCATTTCTTTCTAAACATGGGAAAAAATGAAAATAAATACCTCGACACAATTCTCCAAGGTAGTCCAGACTCAGAGTACAATGGAAACAAGAATCCATGCAAATAAAAACCATAATCACTAAAGAAACTCAAAAATTGTAAACTACAATCATTAAACTCATTTTCAAGTGCCTTGTCATTGTTTATTAGCAGAACATGAAGCGACTACATTGAAACTTATGTATTAAAAATTAAAAAGAGGGTCGGAGAGATAGCATGGAGGTAAAGCATTTGCCTCAAATGCAGGACGGTGGTTCGAATTCCGGCATCCCATATGGTCCCCAGAGCCTGCCAGGAGCTATTTCTGAGTTTAGAGCCAGGGGTAGCCCTTGAGCGCTGCTAGGTGTGACCCAAAAACAAAACAAAAGCAGAACAAAAGAAATTAAAAAGTATAAACCAGCCTCGTAAATGCAGTCTCCATGAGTACATTTGGCCAGCTCTATAGATTATTCACTCTATCCTCACAAGTGATGTATACCAAGTCATGAAAAATCATGAATATATTGGCCATACAGCTAAAAATGGCAATCTCAGAAGAGGAAGAGCCAACTCCCTGCCATCTTGAAGCCATACCTGCTAGACCAACAATCCACAAAAGCTGCTTCACCACTCAACCACAGTTTTCTGAAGAGACAACAAACCAATCAAAAAGTCAGGTATTTAGGATGACATCTTAAAGATTTTTCTGGCTGTGAATGCAGACATACAGTATCTATCTTCTCTGACTTCTAGAAGTCCTGGTAACCAAAACCATGCCCAAGAAAAACATCAATATTAGTCACAGAACTTAGAATTCCAGGACTGAAACAGGATAGTGGCTGCACAACAACTCCCAAATGTTTTTCAGTTCTGTCATCCCTGTAGGACCACACCAGTTTAGAAATTAACCTTGATTCAAAGCCACCTTTTTATTCAGAACCTAAATAAATGACAGAAACTCAGCTACCAATAAATCGTTTAGCAAACCATCTGACGATTGATTAATGATTTTGTTGCAAGATACATTAATTTTCAAATTTTTTCTTATTACCGTACTTTTTCAAAAATAGCTTCATTTCCATTTACCTATAAACAAGCAATATAAAACATATTATTACCAAGCTTATGGCAAGGGGGTAAGTTTGGGAATGGGTGAAAATCCAGTGACAATGGTGGAGTGAATATTATATTGGTGATGGATCTGGTCTTGAAACAAATGTATTATGAGCAACTCAACAATACAGGTCTTTAAATAAATTATTTAAAATGTATAGACCACTAAAAAAGATAAAATCAGTTATAGATCTGAATGTCTGTGTGAGAGTCAGAGAAAGAGGAAAAAAAACTCCTATGTGTCAGTTTTTGTTTGTTTTGCAGTTCCAAAAAGCAAACACAGGGCTTTACACTTGCAAGGTCTATTCTGTATCACTGAGCCACATTTCTGTTAAGACTAAAATATATTTACGTGTGCAAACATATATAATTTATTACTTGATGATTTAATCAAGGACATTTTCTAGTCTTAACTCCAAAATATTTAAAAACAAAACTGATTGGGGCCGGAGTGGGGCACAACAGCAAGGCATTTGCCTTGCATGCTGCTGACCTAGGACTGATCACTGTTCGATCACCTGACATCCCATATGGTCCTCCAAGCTAGGAGTAATCCCTGAGTATCACTGGGTGTGGCCCAAAAACAAACCCCCCCCAAAAAAGGAAAGAAAATAAAAACAAAACTGGGCCAGAGTGATTGCATAGCAGTAATAGTAGTAGGGCATTTGCCTTGCACGCGAATGATCCAGGATGGATCTGGGTTTGATCACCAGCATCCCATATGGTCCCCTCAGCCTGTTAGGAGTGATTTGAGTGCAAAGCCAGGCATAATCCCTGTGTGCCACTGAGTGTGACCCCAAAATACCCAAACAAAACAAAACTGAAACATTCTTTCTTAAAATTAATTCTGAGAATGGTCAATAAAAATTCTAGCATTACTTTATTGTTTTATTATTGGACTAAATTATGAATTCTAAAATTATCAAAAGCAGGTGTAAATTTTTTCTCAGTGTTGCCTTGTTTTTTTTGGTAGATTTGATACAAGTAATAATATTTTCAATACATGAAGGCAGATAATGTTCCTAAATGTGGACAAAAGTAGATGAGACTAGGTTATTAACAACTCAGATTAGGTGATGTTGGCACTTAAAATTGTCCTGTTATAGAAATGATTATAAGCATCGTTTAGTGAAAGAACAAAATGCACTGCATTTATATTAGCTCTTTTAATATGCAAAATAGTGCACTAAAATTTATAGTTTTAGAGACATTTAACAGGAAATACAAATTTTGCAGGATACTTGTTGGTCTAGGTCTCAGCTGGGTCTCCCTTGAAGCTAATGCCCCAGAAAATTAAACACAGCTAGCTATAGGTCTCTCATTGAGGAAACATGTGGTACTAAAGAACTATCTTTATTCATCTGAGATTGTTTTTAGATGGTTAATGTATCTTAATGGCAGCTAGTTTTGGCTCAAAAAATACTGAGAGGATAGACATCTGTGATATTTTTAATAGTTAACTAGTCAACTGTAGTAGTTAAAAAGTAAAATGGTGGGGCCGGAGATATAGCATGGAGGTAAGGCGTTTGCCTCTCATGCAAAAGGTCAAATCCCTGCATCCCATATGGTTCCCTGAGCCTGCCAGGAGCGATTTCTGAGCATAGAGCCAGGAGTAACCCCTGAGCATGCCCTGTGTGACCCAAAAACCAAAAAAATAAAAAAAAATTTAAAAAATGGTGTTTTTGATTGTAGGGAGAGGGTGTTGGGCCACATCTGGTTGTATACAGGAGTTAACTCCTGGCTATGCCCTCAGAAATCATTCTTGGCAGACTCGGGGGACCATATAGGATGCTGATATTGAACCCAGGTCAGCCCATATGCAAGGCAAATGCTCTCCCCACTGTGTTATCGCTCTGGACCATAGTGCTTTCCAATTTACCATGGTGCTTTTCAAATTTCTGGGTATAATCTTATATACAGAATTAAAGAACTGAGCATAGCAGGATAGGTGTGAAAGGGGAAGAGATAGGTAAGAGAGGGCATAGTGCAAGTGCATTGCATACATGAAACCCAGCTGTTAACATTATTATAAAGCAGAGTGCCCCACAAATTTTAAAATGAACTAATAAGAAATAGGGACCAATATATCAGAAGAATAAGAAGAGATTGAGGAAGCAAAATTATCAGGTAAAAAAATAATTCATCGCTTTTAGCAGAGCTTACAGAACACACCTGAGTGTGCTCAAGGACTGATCCTGAGTCATTATTCAGTGTTAGCTCCCTCCTCAGATACTCTGAAAGGCATCTGAGATGATGAGAACAGGTCTCCCAAGTGCATAGGAGCCATCTTTTGAGCCTTTTGAGCCAGTCTTTGGAGCTATCTCCCTGGCCACAGTATCAACATAAAGCGGACACCAATATTAATTACTAATCTAAGCTCTGTGGGTTAATTACAAAAATCACATCCCTTTCCCCTAAAACCATGTCTTATTTTAACCCACATGAAATATCTATCACTGTAACATTATGCATGGTATTAATATTTATAAGACATATAAGAAAATGTTCTCATAGAATATAAACTAGTGAAAAGTAGCATATAATTAATCTATTTGTTAAATGAATCCCTAGTAATAGGGACAGTTACTATTTCTACAGACCTAAATTCCACAAAAGTCCTAAAGTTAATATATGTAAGTGTCAATACTATTCATCTTCAAGATTCAAAATCACTGACCTACTTCTTCATAATGCTATACTTCATGATTTCATAAATGTTAAAAAAAATAATGGGGAATCTTAAAATACACTACTAAAAATACTCATCAAATAATTGTCTAAAGTTAGAAGATCTTACAACACTTCTAAGAAAGAGAGAGTTGACTAAGTTGTAATTAAGATAGCATTTCTTCCAAGTGCTTGCATGTACCAGAAGTATTGGAAAGATACCAAACATGCAAAGCAAGTAAATCAAACAGAAATGAGAAACCCAGGGGGTCAGAAACATTCCAAAGTTTCCCATTAAAAACCAAAGAGAAAAAAATTTTACAAGCTCACAATGCCAATACATTAAGTTCTCATAACTTTCTTCCCTGTTCTCTACTCGGATCAAAAAAATATCTAATGGAGACTAGTCAATATAAGGTTTTTAAGCTAAATCTACAAGTTGTTCATAGGAGGAGAGATGAGGGGTAATATAAATTAGGAAAGCAACCTTCTAGTTATTTAGGGGCTAGAGAAAATAGCTTATAACAACTGCATGGTGAAATAGTACATAGACTTTATCCTTGAAACTTCATGGTAGACTGCTTCTGATAAGTGCCTCATTACACCTCTCTTGATGGAATGAATCAAAGGCTGCCCACGTACTAGCTGGTTTCTTTATTCACAGGGACACTAACTGAATAAGAATGACCGAAGAGGCTGCAGAATGATTTAAGCATTCACACTGATTGAAATACTCATTCCCAAGATGAGTTATTAAACACATATATATTTTCACATGAAAAATCATCTTTTACCAAGATACTACCATATGAAATGTGAGTTAAAATATACTTCTAAGAGTTTAAAAAGTCAGTCAGGCACAAAATGTGGAGAAATAGGAAGGAACAATGTTCAAAATTTTTTGAATAAAATCTGACAGTCTTTTTTCAGCAACTCATCTTAGAAATACTATATAATATTTCTACCAATAGTAGAAGTATAGAATAGTATAGTATAGAAATACTATATAATACTATATAATATTTCTACCAATAGTAGAAGTATAGAATGACCTCTTACATAAAATGAAACTATTTTCATATTTTTAGATTAAAACTAAATTATTACATACTGAAATAAATTTGAGAATCCTGAGGGGTTTTTTTAGCACAGGAAACTCTCATCAACTCAATATGCAAAGAAATAATTTTTATTGTAAGCATAATGTACACTTTCTTACAAGCATCACTCCTGAACACAGAAAATACAGGAGGTATTTTTACAACAGAAAGCTATGTAGCAATGAATCAGATCTGAACAGAGAAAACAAACTATAAGACAGAATTTCAAACAAGTCAAAATTTAGAACACTGACTTTTCCTGTTCTGGGGAAGCCCATATTTTGTTCTTCTCTTTTCTCTCTTCTTTTGCTCTCTTAGTGTTCTCTCTCTCTTTTTCTCTCCCCCCTTTCATATTTCCTAAGAAAATCTCTAAATAAAACTATTTTTATATTTAATAAAAGATTTAGTGTGCAAGCTTAAGAAACTGGTATTTGAAAAATAAAACTTAAGATCAGTCAAAAAATTATCTGTTCCTATACATAAAATTCTAATCAGAATATAGGCATAACAGGAAGAAAGTCACTTATCAACCTTGGGTCCCAGTTGTCCATTCAATCTATCTTTTAATTGCTGATAAAAAGGCCGCTTCATGGACATGAATCAACTGGCTCCTCACCAAGCTAGGATCACTCATTTGGTATCTTTTGCTTTCTGCCCAGATTTTGAGCAATACTAAAAAAAAGGGCCAATTATAGTAGGCCAACAACAATAACAAAAACTTTGGGATACCAACTTTGCATACCAAGCAATGCTTAGGAGTTACTCACATCAGCACTTAGGAATCGCTCAGTCCCTCCCGCTGTAGATTTAACACAACTGCTAAGGCTTTTCTTCGGGCGTTCCCATACACACAAATACATAGACATGCTCACTTATCACACTGTACTATTTTGTATTCTGTATGCAAATGATTCTATATAACACGACATATGTAAAATTATGTTCATAATCAATTATAGACGATCTCTGTAAGTGATCATTTAGGACCAAAGAATCAGTACAGCATGAAAGGCACTTGCCTAGCACAACATATGTGGCTTTGGGGGTTGACCTGGTTCAATGACAACATAGTTCTCATTGTTCTAAGCATGAGAACCCAGGTAGCACTGAGTACCACTGAGTGTACACAAAAGCAATGATGATGATGATGATGATAAAAAGGTAGTCATTTGACTACATTAAATACCAAAACATATAAGGGAAAAGCTTGTATTAGTAACCATTGGTTAAACAAAATTATATTCAAAATATTCTCCCAGGTACCAAAAAGACAGTACTGGATGGGAAAGGTGTGACTAAGGTGACTATATTGCCTGGTTCAAAACCAAGGTCGATATGATCACCCCAACCTGCCCAAGCACCTCCAAACAAAGAACCTAAAGTAGCACTGCTAGATGTGACCCACAAACCCAAAAGTACATTCTCATTTCCTCTGATGGGAATGGGAAGGTTAGTGTGAGTGTGTATGTGTGTGTGTGTGTGTGTGTGTGTGCGCGCGTGCATATGTGTACATATGCACTAACTACATGGAAAGCTTTGGCAACATGAATAGCCTGCCCGAGAAAAGCTGGCATGTCTGAAACAAAGACAATATCACATGCAATAAGCAAGACAAAGCCTAGGTCCAACAGGAGGCCCACAAAGAATACCTATGCAATCTTCAGGCATCAGTGTCCAGAGCTCAGGAAAGCCTCAGGACAAGAACTTCAAATTCTGACCCAGTGGATCTGTGGAGGACCTTCTAAAAGGAAGAGAAAGAGATGCCAGAGGCAATAGAGAATGTTAGAAAGAAAAGCAACAGGAGGAGGAGAGGCAACAGAAAGCTCTGGACACTGCAGCAGAAGCCCAGATGCAGTAGCCATGATATGTGCTACCAATTGAGCGATTTAGGTAGGCCCTCATCTAGCTCAAGTCTAGATATAAAGATCAAGACCCATGTGGACAATGGTAAGAGATGAAAGAGCTTCAGGGGAAAAAGAGGCAGCACGACAGTGACAATATTAATCACAGCAGAAAGGAAAAGAAGGCTATATCTGAGAAGCCACAGCTCAGAGGGGCCCCCATTCCTGGACCAGCTTTAAGTTGAATATGTTTAGTGGGAAGCAGCAGGGTGGGCTTGGGTAAGAGCCTTGTTGACCTAGTTCTGTGGTGAAGCAGCCCAGGACAGGCTATAAGAGGTGGTGGGTATACAGTGAAGGCATGACAACATGCAGTTGACACACCCATTGACAGGAAGTTCCCTTTGTTCTTCTGAGAGAGGGCAGTGGCTCAGGGCCAAAGAGAGGCCTTGGCTGTGGAACATCATTTGAAACTAGTTACTTATAAGCATTTCCAAAATTAAAAAAAAATTCAACATATTAATGCTGAGTTTAAGAGTTATAATTTAGCTTATTCAATTTTAATAGTTACCCAAACAGTTTAAGTCCATTTTAGTCGTTACCCAAATAACTAGCAATGATATAAATACGTCAAGGAAAAAAAAAATCAATGAGGTGCCCAGGTGAGGTAGAAATGAGTAACTGAGCTCTCTCTTACTTTGCCAATAAGTACTAGAGAGACTGGAAAACTAAAGTCATTTCCCAAACACCTGTAGATAACGATCTGTATGAAACATGCATTATGCCAATTTGATCCATTTTAATGATGCTTGTAAAACAGAAACCTTATGGGCTTTTCTGAGGCATAGCTGGCATCAGTCCCCACCTACCCAGGTGAGCATACTAAAGAAGAATGTTAAGTCCAGGATCCCAGCCCTGAACATCAGCCCCACCTTCCCCCAAGATATGCCAGAGGGGCAGCACTATTCTGTTCAAAATGTACTTGAGAGCCAGCCAGGGGTTTATTCTTTTAAGCTAATCCAAAATTTTTCTGAGAAACAAATTGCAAGTATTAAGACTTTGACGTTTAAAATAGCAACAGTATAATAGGGTACAGATATGTACCAATACTATAAATGTTAACATATTATAACCATGTTTCCCCCGAAATTAAAATCAAATATTTTAAGTAAAAATCACACAACTATCTACAAGTGGTTTTATTAGCTGCAAGTGGACATGATTTTCATGCAAAGACTTTTAATGATGATAAAAAAAAATTACTGATTACCTATATGACTTAGGAGTCACTATTTTTCAATAAGGTGGAAACCTTCCTAGAAGAAAAAGTTTTTTCTAACTGCCAACTTGACTCATTTTTTATATTTGCTAATATCCATGTAAATTAGTTCTATTCTCAATGCTTATATCATGAGATCTATTCACAGACTATAGTCTCCTTTGGATAGCCTCATAACAAATTCTAAAATTGCAAGTAATCTCAATAAGAACATACTCTGATAAGATTTCTCAGAAGATATATATTACAGAAGAGTGAGTCCAATAGTCTAATCAAAATGATAGAAACTGCAGAATAATTTTGCCCTGACCCAGTAAATTGTTCTCAGTTTAAATTTCTTTATTCCAAATACTTAAATTTCTTTATTCCAGATAATACTTAAATTTCTTTATTCCAAGAAGGAAAAAAGTGCAATGAACAGTTTGTTGAATGCTAAGCTAAGTGAAAATAATTATTTAAAGCAGGTATTTTTACACAAACGCAGAGAATGAATCAAGCAACTAGCAAACTATTCATATTAATATTAATTTGTGAATAGCATGTTTCCACATTCTCAATACTTATTATGCCAAATTACTCTCTGCATTCAAAAATGTTTATTAATTCATTCAAAGAGTGCTTATAGATTCAGCAGTGAAAATGGCAAACCCAGCTTAAAAAAATCAAGATATGAAATGTAACGGGATTGGATGATACAGGTCTGTAGAAATATCTAGCAAAAATTATTAGTAAGCAAATAGGTGGAAATATACCATGGTAATGTTTATTCCCACAGACTAAATAAATCAGGTCTTGGACTATAATAAATTGGGAGGAAGATGGAAATTTTATGAAGACTAACTAGCAAACTTCTCTTTTGGAGAGAGAAAATTACCTCCCGGAATATAGACTCAATGATCATGGATTTCACTTTCAATAGATGACACAAATCACTGACACTAGGAAGTAACCAAATAGCAGCAGTTACCTTCCTGTCGGAGGTTTTTGGGCTACCAGCAGTGTTTTGCTTGAGAAAACCAGCTGTTGTTGACCAGCGTGTGGGGTTTTTCCGTGAAGGCTCTTCTGAGGAAAAGTTATTATCACTGATAGAAGTGGAAAGGCCAATTAAAGCTGGATCACTGCTCCGTCGGACATGAAGAGGCATATCTATAAAAACACAAAGACCATTATGAATTTTTTAAATATGCAACAAATTTATTATCGTTGTTATCATTATTATTAATAATTATTTGGTTTGGGCGCCATGCCTAGCGGTGGTCAGGGGTTATTCCTGGCTCTGTGCTTAAAAAATCTCCTGGATAACGACCTGGCACAGGGCACTCCATTCACCCTTGAACCAGGAAAGCTACCTACGAAACACCCAAGGGTTTTTTCAACAACACCCGGAATCAATCTTCTACCAGAGAAGACTACCGCTGCTCTGACATCGTTCTA
>PVKC010052014.1:0-10326 GCA_004027635.1 Crocidura indochinensis | reverse complement strand
GGTATCACTCATCTATGGGTTTTAAGAAAAATGAAAGACATTCTTGCAATAATAATAATTTTCAGACACAAAAGAGAAAAGAGCTGGAAGTTCCAGCTCATCTCATGAAGCTCACCACAAATAGTGATGAGTTTAGTTAGAGAAATTACTACATTTTGAACTGTCCTAATAATGAGAATAGATGAGGGAAATGGAGAGCCTGTGCAGAGTACAGGCATGGGGTCGGTGGGAGGTGGGAGATTTGGGACAATGGTGATGGAAACGTTGCACTGGTGATGGGTGGTGTTCTTTACATGACTGAAACCCAAACACAATTATGTATGTAATCAAGGTGTTAAAATAAAAAAAATAAAATAAAATAAAATAAAATAAAAAAAAAACAAAAAAAATAACAGCAATTAATACATCTCCATTGTTTTTTCAGAAAGGTCTTTCTGTCTTTTTAGGGATTTTATTAATTTATTCTTATAATTAACCTTTAATATATTTTAGGTTGCATGGTTACAATTGTGTTAATGCCTGTAATACTGGCATACTAATTATATCTACAACATCACAAGGAAAAGACAGTAAGATTTTATGGCCTATTTCTGACCTTTCAGCATAATGTCATGATTCTTAGTTGAGTTCCTGACTCACTATGCACCAATTGCTATTTGGTCAAAACCTCTTTTCTACTCCAACAATTTTCCTGTAGGGTGTGTGTGTGTGTGTGTGTGTGTGTGTTTTATCAAAAAAGGAAAAATCAGTATAGAGTTAGAAGGATCCAACAATAGCTCAGTGTAATGTCAACAAGATTGGGAACATGAAAGTTACATTTTCACAATTATCTGATCTCTCAATCAGAAGAACCATTCCTATGTATAGACACTTTCAGATTGTGCAGTTAGTAATCAAAAAATTATTTAAATTGCTGAAGTGTCTCTGATGAAATTTTGATACCAGGGAATTGGGAGGGGGTTCCATAAACAACTAATAACTACTGATGGCTAAAATTGGTTTCCCAGAAAACCATGACTTTTTACCCTGATACTAGTAAAAGGTTATAGTGTTTGAAATGCACCAAGTATAGAATTGATCTGTTTCTGTTTTCTACTGTGTAGGACAATTTTAGCTAAATTCCATGAAACCTTGCTCCTGGTAGAGGCATACTTTGGACATAGTGTGGCTTTGGCCCCAAACTGTTGTAATGAAGTGACTATGAAGTAAAGTAAGTTTCAAATGTTTTTTTACTTCATACATATATACATATATATATATATATATATATACATTACATAAAGCTATACTTACACTATACGGCAATCTTTTAAGTGTGCCATGGTATTACATCTTTAAAAAAGGTATACACCTGACTTAAATGTGACACAAAATTACCAAGTGAAAACATGCTAGTGTAAAAAGTACCAACATTTATATAGATATACTATTTGCAGTTGCTACAAATCTTTAATTTGTAAGAACAACAAAATATACTCAGTAATGAAAAATATAATTAAAACTAAACAGGGTAAAAATCTATATGTCTATATTTGTAATTTTGTGAAATCTGCTGACCTCCGCTGGGAGTGGGGTATGGAATTTGCTTTTAACAGTAGGAATGAAGTAAAGTGTAGGATGATTAAAAGTCTGTGAATGTAGTGCTAGAGTCTCAAGCTTTTCCTTGCTGGTATTGAATGACCTAGCTGACACATTATTAGAGGGCCTGAGAAGAATTGACAAAGTACTGCAATTTGACCTTCAGTTGATAAAGCAGGTCAAAGTTACCAAAGAACCTGGAACACAATTTCTTCAATTGCAAGGAAATAAATTCTGCTAACTACCTACTAGTCCTGTAGCTTAAGAGTTTGAGTCTACCTGGATGAGAGATTAGTTATCTAGTGAGCTGAAACCTTGCAACACTGTGCTAATATTCAAAATATGCAGAATTGTGAGATAATCAATATGCATTGTTGTAAAGATGTTCTGTAATTTCTTTGACAATAATAGGAATAAAATATACATAAAATAGATTAAAGACTCAAACTATAATATCTGAATATGGGGAGAAGATGGACCATTGCAGAGAAATATGGAAAGAGCATGAGGGTCATATTCTACCTTTATTATGTTTTAATACTCTGCTCATGGAAAATTCTAAGTGTTAGCTTTTGAAGTTAAGATTTATAAACACAATCAAATTCTTAAAGGTGTTTATCTCATGACCTTGAAGTTTTTTTTGTTTTGTTTTTTGTTTTTTGTTTTTTGGGTTTTTTTTTAGTTTTTGGGTCATACCCGGCAGTGCTCAGGGATTACTCCTGGCTCCACGCTCAGATATCACTCCTGGTAGGCAAGGGGGACCATATGGGATGGCGGGATTTGAACCAATGACCTTCTGCATGAAAGGCAAACGCTTTACCTCCATGCTATCTCTCTGGCCCTGTCCTTGAAGAATTTTTGTGTAAATTTTTCCAAGTTAATGTGATATTTTAAATTAAAAAAAAGCCAGTAACAAAAGTTCTTTCTAAATAAGACTGATAAATACTTTAAAAATGAAATCACCTTGGAGCTATAGTGATAGAACAGTTGAATGAAACCAAGTCAGGTTTAATTTCTGGCATTCCATATGAGCACTTCTAGGGGTGATTCCTGAGTGCAGAGCCAGGAGTAACTACTGAGCACTGCTTGTGTGGCCACAAACAAACAAACTAATGAAATCACCAAGCCAGTGTAGGTTTGTAAGTAACAGCATGATAAAAAGTATGCAAAAGAAGCAAACTGTCCAGGTAAACATCTACTAGCAATGATGATGCTTTTTCTTTGTCCTGTAGATATACTATATACATCTAAAACTTAAACTAAGTACAAGAAAATAATATCTGATTTTGTTCTAGGTGACTTCATTCACATTTCCAGTAGCATTGGGGTAATTAAGGGTCTCAAATCTAACTTTGTCCTATATTGACTGTATTGACTCAATGAGTCATTTAAAGTCTTGAAACACTAGAATAATGAAAACACTTGCACCACTGTAGCTATTCATGAACTATGACTTTGTGTTGAAGTTTGAAAACAAGGACAAATTGGTTAAGGGCAGGATTTTGTATACAAATGCAGTCCTTTTTGAGTTAATATTTAAAGTTTGTGAAATTTTTGTCCATAAGGGACTCCTTAATCACACTAAGCTTCATATTGTCATGCATAGCATTAGTACACATACTTTCTTATCCCATTCAATGCTTATTAAGATTAAATGGGATAATGCACAAAAGTATTTGCCCTAAAGTCTTGTAAATTGAAAACATTCAGTAGATATCATGATACTTACTAAAAAGCAATGCATTCAATTCATAACATACTACATGCTCAATACTTAATTACATTTTCATATAACTTTAGCACCCTATTCTGTGTCTCACTTTTATCATGAAGTATTGAGATTATCTCCTGAAGTTTCCAGATACAACAGAAATGTATGAGAGTATACAGAAAAAGGATGTTTAAGCAATTATTCTCTGAAATTTTAATTAAACTAAAATCTCAAATACAAGAGGGTTCAAAACTTCTACTCTCTTGGAGAAATGGTTTGATCCACTTAGAGATTAATATTTAAGTTTGTTATTGGACTTTGTACAATAGAAATGGTTGTATTCTAATGTATATATTATGGTAGGTATGTTGCTTTAGAGTATCATGTTCAGCTTTTTTGAATGGATAGTATTTCTATCTTCATTTTGTTTGCAATTTAAAGAAAATATTGAATTATTACCAAGGGTTATTTTAAATATTAGATCAATTATGATTGGAAATGAAATATTACTTTACATGTTTGCCTAAAATGTGTAGTGTAATTGATAATAAAACCTTTCTAAAATTGAATGCATGTAAATATCCTGCTATTTTTAGAAGGCTCAGAAAAATAAAAGATTGGAACAGGGATAAACTGATATAATATTAATGTAGAAATTGAAAATTGCAATAGATTTTTAAAGATTGATGGTGGGGTACTATAAATGGCCTTTATTGCATTGACTGAGAATAGAATATAATGCCAATATTCCAGACAGATAGGACAGTGAATTGTGAAAACTTGATTAAGAAGTTATTACTCTCAAACTCCTACTTATCATGGGGAAGAAAAATGTGCATGAAATGATAAAGGTAAATTTTGAATGCCTCATGAAACATCAGTGGCTAAATTTTTGTCATGTTCATCATCATATAAAATATTCTCAGGAATTTTAATGAAAAAACTGAGAAAGTAGTTATATATATATGTACATATATATGAAAGAACATTAAAAAGTAATAAACAAGATCAAAATATTATGTTTTGGACTTTGAGCAAGAAAACCAAGAAAGGAATAAAAAAATAATTCTGTATCAAATAATATGCAGCTGGCTCTATTGGCCTATGATAAAGTTACCTATTTCCATCTTGATAATAAGAATTTCTTATCTCTTTAAAATCTGCTAAAATAGGGGCCCGGGAGATAGCATGGAGGTAAGGCATTTGCCTTTCATGCAAAAGGTCATCGGTTCGAATCCCGGTGCCCCATATGGTCCCCCGTGCCTGCCAGGAGCAATTTCTGAGCATGGAGCCAGGAGTAACCCCTGAGCACTGCCGGGTGTGACCCCCCCAAAAAAATCTGCTAAAATAATTATTTTGGGGGGGCTGGAGAAATAGTACAGTGGGGCATTTACCTTACAGGTGGCTGAAGCAAGACAAATCCGGGTTTTATCCCCAGCATCCCATATGGTCCCCTGAGCATGCCAGGAATGATTTCTGAGGGCAGAACTAGGAGTAAAACCTGAGCACCCACCAGGTGTGGCCTCCAAAATAAGGAAAAAAACAGGTAGGCAATATGCAAAATCAGAATAATTGCACCCCCTTACTCTTGGTACACATGGTAATCTTTCAAATCTGAAGAAGCAGATAATTCATTGAATGGATATATGAACCTTAAGTTTAAAAAAATTTTTACGCTGGACTCTAAACTGCAATGATAATTTACCTATACCTTCACACTAAGAAAATATTTTCTACAGAACTACTTAATGTTCTCTATTTGCCATTTCCTCTGACCTCATGCACCAGTGAATACCTATCTTTATTAACCAGAATGAATTTGGTTTTGTTACTGAAAACAATATCTTTGATTGTTAAAAGTTGATAGTATCAAATTAATTCTAATTTATATTCTAGCATAAACTTTGTTCTACTCTATAATAGCAAAAAGTTGATCTATAAAATGTTAAAATTTGGTAAGTCTGAAGCAGGAGCAATAGTCCAGTAGTGTAGGACATTGGACTTGCATGTGGCTGACGTGGTTTCCATCCTGGGCACCCCAGATGGCCCCTTGAACTTGCCAGAAGTAATCCCTGAACACCACCATGTGTGCCCCACAAACAAACAAGCAATGGTATGTCTTATGTCTTTCTGATAAATATCTAAAATTTTACTGTACTTTTTACCCATTTTACTGCAATATTATATATATTTTTTCTTTCTCTCTAATCAAGGGAACAGA
This sequence comes from Crocidura indochinensis, assembly GCA_004027635.1. Taxonomy (NCBI): domain Eukaryota; kingdom Metazoa; phylum Chordata; class Mammalia; order Eulipotyphla; family Soricidae; genus Crocidura; species Crocidura indochinensis. Next base: position 4,816 of record PVKC010052014.1, on the reverse strand, counting down.
AACCCCTATAAAATTATCAATGTTTGAAATAATTGTTCAAAAAAGCTAAGAAGACAGACTTAACTTTCTAAAAGGAATCACTGATTTTAAAAATGAACTTGTTCTATTCAAGAGAAGAGTACTGCACTGGTCATTTGCATCCTAGTGAATGAGAGTGACAATGATCACACAATTCTGCTATCCTCTCTAAGCCAAGGAATGGGAAAAAGCTGTAAGAAGAGATTATCTGTATATTGGCTTCTGTCCTTAAAAAATGAAAAGAAAACTATCCATTGGGTAGTTGAGTTGAAGTAATTGAGAATACAATTTTCAGAGAAAAACTGTTTCAAATTTTTGGCTCTCCTAGTCAAAAGATGTGTGACCTATAGAAAAATAAAAAATAAATTTCTATGGCCATAAAATAGGATTAATATAACTTAGATATATGACAGTATCGTTGTGAGAATAGATCAATTATCAGTAAGATCATCTTCACTTATTCAAATTTTCTCTCCCAATCTTGGCACCAGAAGGATGACCTGAGTATGGTGAAGTATCAAACATCTCGGGCTTCCAGCTAGGTGTGTGAATGCAAGAAATAGAAGACTGGGGCAAGAATAGGAGACTTTCTAGTGCCTCTTATCTGCAGGAGATTAAAGTTTCTCCTACTCTCGAATTATCCTGTTACACTTCTTTTCTGAAGCCAAATTGGTATTGAATACATGCTTCTACAGTTGGCATTTTATCAAATTCTTCTAACCTTATTTCTTATTACTACTAGTTCTAGAAATAGTGATAGTTTCACCTTACTGTTAACTTGAGATTCTCCCAATCTCTACTGTTCTCCCTTGCTTCTCCTATGTCTATAAATAACTTCTTAAACGAATAATTCCTTTTGAGTCTGCCATTTATGTCTTACTGGGTGTTAAATAATACATAGAAGAGTATCCACCAGGGAATAAATATAAAATCTTCTGTATGGTTAGAGAAATTGCAGAGGTGAAAGTGGCATATTTTTCATAAGTATATAAATAATAACTATAACAAACATGATTCTTCTAAAGTCATATTTTAAATTAAAGGTTTGAAAGTATAAAGTCTTTAAGAGCTATAACTTTGGAAGATTACACATACTGCTTTATTGGAGAAAGAGTAACTTGAAAAAGTAAAGCACAAAGAATGTTTAAGGTAAGAGGTAAATAAGAACATTTTTGAGAACAAGAGTATTTTGATACAAATAAAGGTGATTTATTTAGGGATCAAGTCAAGAGTTGCTAGGGGACAAAAGGCCACATCTACTAAATGGTGACAATGAGCAAACTCAGGGAATAATGTATGAACATACGATGTGTGGATTCAACTCGTGGAGATATAGAGCAGGCTACATTTTGTGCATGTGTGTTGTTGGAAGAAGGGGAGGCACATGCTCAGACTTGCTCCTGACAGTGCTTGGAAAAACATGTGTAGTGTCTGGGATATAATCAGCATCAACCACATCAACAGTAAGCACTGTCCCCATATCCTATCTTTCTAGTCTTCATATGGAATTTCTTAGTTACATTATTTATTTGATTAACATAAAAAGTATATGAGAAGAACAATTATAATAAACCAAAAGCTTTGGGAAGAATATTATGCTAAATCATTTTAGAAAAAAAATTGCCTTGTCTGGGTTAAGTTAGTCATTTTTAAAGTTTTACTATACAAATATTGCTGTAGATCCAACTGTATAAATTTTCAACAATCACAGGAAAATTATCAAGTACAGTTGAAATCTGGTATTATCATATGGGAATATAGAAATAATATTAATAATATTACAACCTAGGTACTATATTTTGTCAAAATCTTAAGAGGGAACTGATAATGATTTGAGAACTTATTTGAGAATGGAATTGAAATGAGTACAGCAAATAAAAGCATTTCTGTGATTTTCATTAGAAAAAATGAGCAAACTTGAGATATACAGACAATACTTTTCAGGCATTTGTCTGACACACCGTATGCTTATAACAATAGACTATAGAATAGAATAGAAGTTTATTCATTAAGATTTCTGTATTTTTTTTATGGAGGGAGGAGGGAGCCCTGAGGACCGGCCTCGGGGTGGGCCCGACTCCTCAGCCCCCAAGATTTCTGTATATTTGTGAGTAAAAGCAGACACATTTTTCTTGGGTTTTTATTTTATTTCTTTTGTTTGTTTTGCTTTTTAGGGCTACACCTAAAAAGCACTCAGTGATTACTCCTAGCTCTGAGATCAGAAGTCGCTCTGGCACGCTCAGATGACAATATGGGATGCAATATGGGATGCCGGAAACCGAACTGGATCCATCCTGGGTGGGCTGCCATGCAAAGCAAATACCCTTCTGCCGTGCTATCACTCCGACTTCCTTAAAAGTTATTTAAATATTTTGTTATTTAAAAGTTTTAAGACTTAAGTAAATAAGTAAATAAGGAATAAGTCAAGTGAAGCCTTTATGGAAAACAATATAGAACATTCTTAAAATTGCATAGATATGTATATATGCGCATGCACATGTATAATGTAAAATTGTGTTCTATCAAAACTGCTACTAGCATATATTTTAAGAATATAAAAGCACAATTTTGAAGTTATATTGTTCCTCTGTATTTGTAGAGGCATTTGCCTAATCAATAGCTAAACTGTGGTATCAATTCTAAATTGCAATTACTGTCAACTGACTGGATAAAAATTCTCAATGGAATAAAATATTCTGCCATTAAAAAGTAAAATTGTGGGGCTGGGCGGTGGCACTGGAGGTAAGGTGCCTGCGCTAACCTAGGATGGACCACGGTTCGATCCCCCAGTTCCCCATATGGTCCCCTGTGCCTGCCAGGAGCAACTTCTGAGCGAATAGCCAGGAGTAACCCCTGAGCGTCACTGGGTGTGGCCCAAAAACCAAAAAAAAAAAAAAAAAAGTAAAATTGTGCTTTAGTTGGACAAAATTGATAGGTGTTAAAGTAATAATGTTAAGCGAAATAAATAAAACAAAACACATTTACCAATTGAATTCATTCATAAGAAGAATATGAATGAAACAAAAAACTGGTGAAAAAGTAATAAATGTAACTCATAGAGTCAGTAAAAAGATCTTATGAATTGCCATGGAGAAAGGGGAGAAGAAATAGTAGAAAAGAGGGATATTTGGGTACTGGAATATCAACAGACTTTTTATGAGTGACGGGTCTGAAGGGTATAATTTCATATAGACATCAGAAAGTAATTAATAATTTCATAGTCACAATCAGTCTCATAATAGTACAAAACAAACCCCCCAAGTTAAATTAAACATAAAATTAAAATAAAAATTTAATTACAATAAAGTAAAACTTTTTCTGAATTATCTACAAATTGCTTTGGGAGAATTCCTAATAGTCAAAAATATCCAGTTATTTCTCTTAAATCTGCAGAATGAATTTAACAAGATATCTATTCTTTTATTCGTTTTTAAGTATAAAATTGCTCTTATTTTCTACTTAGTGGAGGAAAGAACTTTTGCAATTTTAGAGAATTATTTATTTAAGGGAAAAGAGGATACAAGAGAGAGTGAGGGACAGGCAGGTGAAAGAGAAAAAGAAAGATCTTGCTCTTATCAGCAATAATTGCCAGGGTAGGAAGTAATATATTTTATCTTCTTCTCTATTACAATTCTTAAAGATTTCATTTTCCCCATCTTATTGCTTCTTTTCCTAGCTACTTATTGTTTCACCAGCTCTTGACATTGATCGATTGTTATTCTCTCCTATTAAAGGTGGTAGACATTTCCAGGATATTTTCTCTATGACTTCGATACCTCTGAAAAGAAAATATAAGAGTTTTACTTCATTCAAATTAAGCAAAAAGTAAAATAAGGGCAATGGGAATAAGTAGAATGGTGTGAACCAAAGGTAGCATTTTAAACTTAAGAGATATTCATTTTTATTGGGGCCATTCAACAAATTCTGTAAATAATCCAATAATCTTCTACAAAATACCAAAGTAGTTTGATGAGGGAAAAAAAAAGAGCAAACAACTAGAACTCTTTCAAGGTGTGACGTTTTACTATAATTGGATAAATAACTGTTCAAGGATATTGTTCAGAAAATCTGTTTGTTTCAGGAAATAGCTCAATCCTCCCAGTAAGCATATAGGTGAAATTTACTATCACTATATCAGTCGCTCTATTTGGTAGTAATACTGAGTTTAGTTACAGAGTCATAAATTAGAATGAGAGATAACTTCTAGACTTCCCTTCTAAAATCTGAATAAAATTTTTGTCTTGCAATAAAAAAAATAAAAAAGGGGTCGGAGCAGTGGCACAAGTGGTTGGGCATTTGCCTTGCACACACTAAACTAGGACGGACTGCAGTTTGATCCCCCGGCATCCTATATGGTTCCCCAAGTCAGGGGGTATTTCTGAGTGCATAGCCAGGAGTAGCCCCTGAACGTTACCAGGTGTGACCCTAAAAGCAAAAAAACTAAAATTTTAAAAAGTTAAAAAATGAAAATAATGAAAAGTAACATCATATTGATAGTAGAATGATCAGGTTTTAGTTGGAAAAACTTAGAAAACATAAGAATTCTGATGAAATTTAGAATCTTTGGAAATTCAATAATTAACAATTCTACTTGGTACATCACTTTCCTGCTTTGTCAATGTATGATATAGTTTAGTTGTTAATTAACTGCATCAGCGTTTGATCAGTTGTTCATACCAATTGAGATTGTATTTCAATGTAGTGAGCTCTAGAGTCTTTCATATATTTATGATGACCTCATTCTCACATTATCAAACTCTCAGAGACATGGGAACTCTATTTTGTTAAAGTTTAGACT
>PVKC010052013.1:0-10322 GCA_004027635.1 Crocidura indochinensis | reverse complement strand
GGACTATATGGGATGCTGGGAATCAAACCTGGATCTGCCTCAGATCGGCCTTGTGCAAGGCAAACAACCTACCATTATGCTATCTCTTTGGCCCCAAAGGAGCCCAACTTTGAGACCCAGCACTGCTGGGAACGGTCCATGAGCACTAAGTCATGAGATGCCCCTGAGCAAACCCAGAGATCTCCCTCATCTTGAAAACCTCTAGTCTGAAAGGCTAGGCAGCCACCAGGGTCACTGGGCCACTGGAAGATTGAGTGTCTAGCAGGCGTGGGTGATCAGGACAGTCCGTCCTTGGCTTAGAGCCAGCTCTGCCACGAGAAGCCCTGACTCTGGTTTATCTTCACATTTGGAAAGGTCTTGACCCAGAGCCCGTGTGTTCATGACTTCCTGAATGTCCAGGGCCGAGACATTTTATACATCATTGCTCCTGGTTGTAGTATCCTGGGACACTGTGATTTCATCACCTGCTCCTCTTTTTGCCATTTCACGGCAGTGGTTTTCTGCAGGCTGAGGTGCTTGGTAGATGACAAATATTTAGAGGGGCTTTATGTGGTCTTCACTGCTGCGGTCTCTCTCCTGAGAGAGTAGGTAGGATTGACCCCAGGTATGCCATGACTTGTTTTACCCCTTCCCACTATGAGGAAAACAGTTTACATAAAAACCATCAGGAAACAGGAGATGGTTGGTGCTAGATCTTAAAAAAATAACATCTATAGATCAGAGTTTCTTTTTTTCTTCTTCTTTTTTTTTTTAGATCAGAGTTTCTTAATGTAATGGAGGGATATTTTCTAGTGGGCGTGAGGTGAAAATGACATAAATGGGGGGGCACAGCATGAGACATGGGGATCAGCTAGTAGGAAGGGTTGCACATGAAGTAAACAGGGTTTCAGGGGGCTACAGTTGCTGGACTTGGTGAAAGCTTGCCAGTGAGTCGAGCCACAGAAGAGATGAATGTTGTAGCTTTCTTTTTTTTTCTTTTTGGTTTTTGGGTCACACCTGGCAGCACTTAGGGGTTATTCCTGACTCTATGCTCAGAAATCGCTCCTGGCACGCTTGGGGAGCCATATGGGATGCCGGGATTCGAACTACCAACCTTCTGCATGAAAGGCAACTGCCTTACCTCCATGCTATCTCTCTGGCCCCGAATGTTGAAACTTTCTATTTCAAGATGCTCTAAGAGCTCCTAAAGTGTACACATGCTGTAAGATATAAACGACATAATTATGAAACAAAAAAAAGTCTCAGTCATTTTTCAGTCCCCTTGTTTGATGACAGAGCTCAGGGAAGAATTGAAAAATGAGAACAAAAATTGTTTTGTAATGGAACGTTGAACTAGAAGGAATAAAGGGCACATGAGCTTAATAGAAAATGCCTTGAGGAGGGGTCTGGGAGATAGCATGGAGGTAAGGCATTTGCCTTTCATGCAAAAGGTCATCGGTTCGAATCCCGGTGCCCCATATGGTCCCCCGTGCTTACCAGGAGCAATTTCTGAGCATGGAGCCAGGAGTAACCCCTGAGCACTGCCGGGTGTGACCCAAAAACCAAAAAAAAAAAAAAAAGAAAATGCCTTGAGGAAAGCTCATGACAGCAGAATAAATGAAGATATTAAAACAATGAGAAGAAGTGAATAGCATTGACCAGATAGGCAAAGAATATCCAGTATGCCAGCATGGACATTCCTAAAAGGGGCGAATGACTTTTAAGTCAGGGAAGTGGAAAGGATACATAAACTCTAATTGAGGAAAGGTTTCACACACCAGAAATATTCAAAACAACACATGGAAAGGGTGCGTTATGAAGCTGACAGCATGCACCTTAAATAGCCAAGGCCAGAGAGATTCTTGGTAAACTTCTGGATATTATAGGAAAAGAGAAAAATTCTTTGGACTCTCAGGCTTTCAAAGCCTAATGACTTATCAGAGAAATGACCTTAGCCATCTCTTAATTGGATCAAATAAAACGACATCAATCTAGTATCAAGTATATATATATGTATATACTTGGTATATATATATATATACATATATATATATACTTGGTGTGTTTGTAGCATTCGTCATTGTGGGACCAGGGATTGCACCCTAGGACTCACAGGGTAGGCCTGTGCTGCTCCGACTTTTAATCCAAATATGCCAAACTCAATCTCAGTCTTGTCGACAGAAGCACTTCGAGTCATGAGAAAGTGCAGTGGCATAATCAAGTGAAAAAGGCAAGTAAACACCAAGTTAGCCAAAGTGAGCCTTGATTTTCACATCCAGCTAAACTGACTCTCCAAGAGAATGGAGCCAGACTCCTGTGAGCCTGCAGTGTTGAGTTCCCTGAGCTGGTCCTGAGGAATTGCCAAATTCAGACACTACAGTCAGTGAACCTACCAGTATAAAGATGGCTGGGGTGCAGGTGGCAGCAGGTGTTTTGTTATTCGGGAAATCACAGGGAGGGAGCATAGACTGCAAGGGTTTATGGCTGAGCAGTGGGGGCCAATCTGCCCGGAGGGCCCTGGACCTGTTGCTTTTCAGCCTTGCTCTTCTTGCTGACCAATGTTGGTCCATGGCGTGGCAGTTGCATGCCACATCACAGACGATTTTCAATGGAAGAGGAGAAACAGAAGATCCACAAACATTTCATGGCTTTTCTCGGTAGTTATAGTTGTGGTGGTAGCTTTAGGGTTGATATTCAGAGACTTGTACTTTCTAAGGTCACGTAAAACATGGCCAGAAGGTTTGCCATGGTCACAGTATAGCCTTTGTTTTGGAGCTCAGGGGTTTCAAGCACTACAGCTGGAATACAGAAGCAGAGAGTGTCCCGAACTTGAACCGGAAAGAGTGGCATGAAGTCCAGGCTGTAGTCTTGAAGTGCTCATTGCTAAAAAGAAACCAGGGTTAATTTTGGGGACCAGACAGCATTCAAGCTTCTTCCTGGCACTTCTTCCAGCTGCTGTGAGGAAGCTGCTAAGCACATGGGTCACATTGGAAGAACTGAGGAACCCACTCCAGACAGCCGCTGCCCAATGCTGGGATAATCTGAGCTGGAAAAGGGGAATAATTATGATTGATTGAAACCTGTCCAACTACAGTTAATCACTAGACAATGATAGAGAACTGATTGATTATCTTAAAATACAGAGGCGATCTAGAACAGTGGTGGGGACGGTATAGGCCTTGCATGCAGTGGACCCCAGTTGGATCCCTGGCACTGCCAGGAGTGAATACTGAGTGCAGAGTCAGGAGTTCCCCTGAGCACAGCCAGGTATGACCCAAAAAGCAATTTAGACCAAAACTGGAAAAGGTGGGCCTGGAAGAGTGCTCAGTGGCTTCAAGCACTGGTCTGACAAATGTAGCCTTGAGTTCAAACCCGAGACTTTGCCTCCATCCTCAGTGCTCAGATAGTCCTGCTATTTGAGACCCCATGAGAAAAATCTGGAAGGGAGTTCAATTCTGCAGAGAGCTCCCAGGATGAGCGTGAAGTTCCCAGTTCCATCTGGCCTTGTGCTCCAGTTCTTTCCTGCTGGTGTTAACAGGGACGGTTTTGCCAACAACAGTAGGCTCATCACACTCGTTTGTTTCGTTTCACTTTTTGAAAGGAGATAATAACTAAATGTGATACATAATTGAATTGAGAGACAACCCCTTGCTATGAAAACAATACTGGCATAACAACTAGTGACTTGCGTGTGTGTATTCATTGCTGAGATCAAACCCAAGGCTTCGCACCTGTGAGGTAACAGTCTGTTGCCGAGCTGTATCCCCAGCCCTCCTGAGCAAATCTGAATGTGGAACTGTAGATGAGATAATATTTTGGGGCCAGTAGTCCATTTCCTGAATGTAATGAGTTGGCCATCATTTTACCATTACATTATGAGGATGATCTTGTGCTCAGGAAATAACATGCTGAAGTATTTAAGGGACAGAGTTAGAGTAGCTTCCTTTTACTTTCAAATGGCTTGGGAAACATTTTTTTTTCTAATCTGTCATTATATGCATAGAATTAAAGCTAATAAAGCAAGAAACAGTAAGTAGTGAAGGTGGTGTGTTGGTAATGTCACAGGACGTGTTATATTACTCTCATAACTTTCGGGGTAAATCAAGTCTCATTTTAAGCATCTGTTTAATATAAGGAGTTAAGACGAGTTGGCATGGTTGCCAACTGGCCTCCCGGGAAGTTCGAGTCCATCGCTCCGGATGCCAGGGACGGCTGTGAGTGGCGTCTTCCTGTTTGATTTGCATTTCCCTGACGACCAAGAACCATGTCAGTCCCCCAGTTGCCAGACATGTGCTTTCCTGGGGATTTAGGGGCAGAAGAAGGCTCAGACATTCGGGCCCGAATGCTGTCATCTAAACATACTGATACTATTAGACGGTGACATCCCAGGCATATGCCTACAATTTGTTTTTGTTTGTCCATCTGAGAGTGAAGAGGGCCTTGTGAGAAGGTTGTGAATGGGAAGGGGAGGGTTTGGTCAGAATCCTCAGGGTGAGAGGTCCTCTACACCCCCCCCCCCCACACACACACACATTCACTCTGTAGTTGGCAGCACGTGTGCATGACAACCAGCTGTGTGAAGAAGTTGGTTTCGTTTGCCCACGTGGTCACTGTTCTTGCAGGGCTACTATGGGCTGTGTCTGGGAGTCTCCGTGGTGAAAGGGTTTGTAATTAAATGGAGACTGGCTGCTTTTCTAACAAGCCAATTTAGTGGGGTTCAGGATAAGGAGGCAGTGCTGAGCTCAGCGGCACATCCTGTATCCTGGAGGAAGTCAGGAGAAATCATTAGGAGACTTGCCTGCTTGTGTCCTCGGCTGCCCGGACCTGCTCCCGGCCCGGTCCTGCTGCTGTGTGTGTGGGGGTTGGTGGGTGGGGGAACGGGGCATGGAGGATCCTTGGTTCCTTTGAGCCAGGAGTTCTTGGAAGACCCTCAGATTGTGTGTGTGGAACCAACAGTCCACTGGAAGCCTAGTGATCTCTGCGGCTGTGTGTTGTAAGGGAGTAAATTCATGTCCTGGTGTGGGATGGCTGTGTAGTAGTTTGAAAGTTGGGGCACCAGAAAGACAAAACTGTGAAGTTGCTATTATAGCAAATAGGTTAGAAACTCAGTAGCAAAGTTCCTGACAGGGCCAGCTAGGTCGGCTCCTTTTCAATGCTCAGATTCTTGGTCCTTTTTCCTAAACGACATAGCAAACATCCTGCCTGCTGCTCCCGAGAGGGAGTTACCTTGATTGGCCGCGGACATTGCATGGCTCTCTGGGCCTGTAGCACAGACCTTCTGTTTCCACAAGGTCTTTCTGTTCCCCCTTATGCATGATGCACATCTCCCTGGGCCACAGAGAGAGGCAGGTCTGTTTGACTGCCTAGGGTCTGGCTCCAGCTCTAGTGCTAGCTCAGTGCAAATCTTCCTGGCTTTTTCGACAGCCACAGCGTGAGCTGGGGCACAGGGGATCGGCATCCAGTACCCCTCTCACTGATGGGTGGTAGATCAGTGAAGGGCGATTCCCAGAGGTACAAGAACCCATTTGTCCCAAGCTTTTCTTTTCCTACCACTCTGTCCAGCTTCCCATCTTTGTACCCCAGAAGAGCCTGTTTCCTGGGGGAGGAGAAAGGAGGCTCCCCAGGAAGTCCCCTGCATCCTCCCTCTCCCTCTTTACCCCAAGACTTTTTGCTTCTGGCCATGTCCTTTGCTCTTGGCCCTCCCTCAGTTTGTGCCCGATGAGCACAAACTTGACCTTGGCTCTGGTATCATGGGACATTCTGTGCTTCCGTTTTTCTCCAGGGTATATTTTTCCTCCAACATATTACAGACATGAAACTTTTTGAATGACAGTATTTGATAGCTGAGTGTAACAGTCTACTTATTTTTATTTTTTAGTTTGTTTTTTGGGCCATACCCAGAAATACTCAATGGTTACTTCTGGTTCTGTGTTCAGTATTCACTCCTGGTGGGCTCAGGAGGCCCTATGGGGTACTGGGAATTGAACCTGGTTGGTTGTGTGCCAAGCAAGGACTATTGCTTTAGCTCTGTAACAGTCCACCTTTTATTTTTGCAGTGGGAAATTGGAGCTGTACCCAGCTTTGATCAGGGCTTATTCCTGCCTTAATGCTCTGGGATCCGTGCTGAAGTACTGGACCAGATCCAGCAGGGTACAAGGCATGTCCCTTAACCCCTCTTCTATCTTGGCCCTGCTATTTTCTTTTTGCTTTGGGATCACCTCCAGTATTGCTTAGGAGCTTCTGGCTTAGTGCTCAGAGGTTACTCTCCACGGTGCCTGGGGGACCAGGCAGTGCTGGGGATCAAAAACACACCTCTGGCATGCAGTGCATGTGCTCCAGTGCACGTAATTCGCTCTCCGGCCCAGCTCTTTCAAGTTTCTCTATAGCAGCATTTCTCAACCAGGGTCCCTATGGCCCCCGACAGGGCCTCAAGATATATTCCCAGGAGACCAGAGGTGAAAAAGCATCCATGTGGGGGCCACAACATGGGATGGAGGACCAAGTGTTAATAAAGACCAGACCATGGGAGGAAAACAGAGCTGGAAGGGTCCAAAGACAGAAAGGCTGAGAACCAGCTCACTTAGGTGGTTGGCCCAGCCTGTCAGTGGCTCATTCTCCGAGTATGTGTGCTGTCAGCCTGTCCATGCAGTGTCAGCCTGTCTTGAGAGTGACTCCATCTCCAAACACATTTGCAATCAGCCTATCCATGCATGTGGTGTCCCTTCTGCCAGAAACAGACTGGCAGGCTAGAGCTAGGGGTTCTGCACCTCTGCTGTTGGACTCTCCCCAAGAGCCTGCAAGCTGGGCCCTTGCCCCTGGTTTCTAGCTGTGCTCCCTGAGGCGAGAGGCTTCATGCTCATGGCAGGAACCTTTTGCTTTTAAGCTCATTTGCAGACATGTATGTGCCCGGCCCCGTGACTTCTGGGACCCACATGTGTCCCTCTGCCCTGCCCCTCCCCCTGCTGATGTGTGATGGGGACCTAGGGGCCTATGCACTATAGCAGGCTCTTCATTCCCACCTGAAACCGAGGCCTCTCTCCTGATGCTAGGCCTGCCTGCCACGTATGACACGTAGAGGTATGAACCAGGCCTCCTATGCCTGTGTGGCCTGCAGGATGGCCAGTGCCAGGTTTCCCCCTCTCTGTCACCAGCATTGGGAGCAGCTGTGCTACCACATCTGGGGGTCAGGTCTTATTCCACATCTGTTGTGGGCTCAGGCTGGTGAAAGTTCCAGAAAGACTGCTCTGAAAATCCGCATGTGCATGTCTTTCTTTGCCATGGCTGTCTTGTGCTGGGCTGGCAGGTTGCACAGCTGGCGGGGCACATAACCAGTGAACCACACTTAGTCACAGGGCTTCTGAAATTTTACGCTGCACTTTTAGTGGAAACATAAAATTCGATAAGCTATAATGAAAGAATTAAATTTGGAGGAGTATTTCTGGTACAATATAGATGGTGTCTCAATTTAGTGTTTTAAAATTTGAGGGCCAGGGGGCTGGAGAGATAGCACGGAGGTAGGCATTAGCCTTGAATGCAGAAGGACGGTGGTTCGAATCCTGGCATCCCCCATGGTCCCCCGAACCTGCCAGTAGCAATTTCTGAGTGTAAAGCCAGGAATAACCCGAGTGCTGCCGGGTGTGACCCAAAAACAAACAAACAAAAAAATTTTTTTTGAGGGTCAGGTTGGGAAAAGCAGAGCTCCAGGGGCTCAGGGGCCACTGTTCGGTGATGGTTTGGTAATGATTTGGGGGACCACACAGTGACAGGGAGAGAACCCAGAACTCCCATATGCAAAGCCCTTTAAGCTATTTTCTGATCCCTAGAAATCTAATGGGGGGGGGGAGCGGTTTGTTATGGGTCTCCTCCTACTGGTAGTGTTCAAGGGCTGCTTCTGGTTTGATGCTTATGATCAATTGTGTCAACTCTGTGATATATTTCCTTTAAATAAATTTAAAAAATTTCAAAAAAAAAAAAAAAGATTCAGAAGTGCAGTGTCTGGTACTGAACTGGGACTCTAACCCTTGAGTTCTCATCTGGCCCTAGTACTCTCATCTAGGATATCCTGTTTCAGACTCTAAAATCGTAAAAGTGATAAAATATTTTGACATAAATTTGCTTGAAGTAAAAACTAAGTAAAATTATTTTGAACACACAAAAAATGTACCCCTTAGTCTCTATGTCACCTTCCAGATTTCTAGTCACCATTTCTTTTTTCCTTTTCTTTCTGTTATAACACCATGATTTACCAAGTTTTTGGGGGTCAGTAAATGTTCCAACACCATTCCACCACCAGTTTCCCCAGTTTATCAGACCCCCCCCCCAGCCTGAGACTTTGCAGGCACTAACAGATTACCTCATATTATTGGTTACAACACAAAAGCAAATGGAATGATCAAAGCTTAGGACAGTTAGGATCAGTTTGTAATAATCGTTCTCTCTTTCCGTGTTGTTACTAAAGTCAGTGTCTGAGGATTTTCTGTGCTGGTTGGTGTGAGTTGAGCCTTCTGTATTACAATTTAGATTCACTGAATTTGGTGTTCTTTTATGCAATTTCCCCATCAAATCTGCTGTGATCCCACAAGGCTGACACAGCTATGCAATTTTGAGGTGTCTGGCCACAAGGTCCAAGATCTATAGATAGATAAGGAACATTTTCTGGGTCTTTTCTGTTAAAGGGTGTTAGGTGTGGTTGTGGACTGCTATACCTTAAGACAGAAAGGCGTATCTGCCACTCCCATTCTGAGAGGCCCCCAAGTTTTTAGTTCGGATCAGACTACCCAGGAAGAGTCAGTTGCCATCATTTTATTTTGCAGCTTAGTATAGGAGCTGGGCCGTTTTTTCTGCCAGGAAGATGGTTCATCTCCTTTTCATGAAAGGAGGTTGGGGCTCAAGGTAGATGCATGAGGGAGAACCATCCACATGGGAGAGGAACTTTAGAAACTGACCTCTTGTTCTCATAGGTTTTCATTTTCAAGGGCCAGGACAGATCCTTGTAAGAATGAGATGCTGTTCTTGGTGGAATGCAGCATGACAGGATAGTGATTTATCTTTGATACTAACTCGCCTTTCTGACTTTTCTCTTGCAGAGCCAGATTACACTCATGGACATTCCTGTGTTTAAAGCCATCCAGCCGGAGGTCTGTACTGCATCCTTTCTCACCTGTTAAAATCCTCTGTCGGTAGGGCCTGCTCTACATCCTGGGGTCTGGGTTTCTTCCAAGAACTTTACCAACTTTACCAGTGTCTGGCTCCATTGGGCAGGACTGGGACAGGAGGTAACTGCATGATCCCTGCCGGGATTGAGAGTCTAAATGCTGGAGACATAGGTCCACAGTGGTAGGGTGTTTGCCTTGCATGCATCCAAGCCGGAAGGGACCCAGTTCAATTTCTGGCATCTCCTATGGTCCTCCAACCTGCCAGAGGCAATTTCTGAGTGCAGAGCCAGGAGTAACCCCTAAGCACTGCTGGATGTGGCCCAACAACTAATCAATCAAGTTTAAAAAAAAAATTAAAAAAAAAAAAAAAAGAGTGAGCTCAGGCTCACTTCCTGAGATGGTCACTGTCAAGAAGGGAACTGGAGGGGCCCTTTCCCTTGACACCCGCCCATGTACTGGTCCTAGGGGACAGTGGTTGCCCCCTTCCTGGTTCTGAAACTGGTAGCCAGAATAAAGTGCATTCATATTCACTCTGAGAACATATGTTCATGGAAAAATAAATAAACATGTGTAGATATAAAACAGAACTACCGTATGACCCAGTGAGTTTGCTCCTTGGCATCTCTCCCAGGAACACAGAGCTATTAATGTGAAAAGCTATAGGCGTACCTCTGTTCAGTGTAGGGCAATTTCCAGAAGCCAAGATCTAGAGACAGCCCAGATGTTCCACAGCAGACGTGGAAAAGAAGTGGTGGCTTTTAGAAATGATGGAATCCTGTGCAGCAGCTCTCAGAAAAGACCAGGTCTGGGACTAGAGTGATTGCATAGTGAGGAGGGTATTTGCCTTGTACATGGCCAACCCCGTTTGACCTCCGGCATCCTGTGTGGTTCCCCAACCCCCGCCAGGAGTCATCGAGTACAGAGATTGGAGTAAGCTCTGGCACTGCTGTCTATGACCTCCTCCCCCCAAAACAAAAACAATGAAATCCTGTCATTTTCACTTGTATGGATTTAGAGGGCCATGTGCTAAGGAAAGTCAGTCAAAAGGAGGACAACTACAGATGTTTCTTAATTATAAAATCAAAGAGAGGGAATGGACAGTGCAAAGAAACCTGTGAATTTTGACTGAAGAACCTAGGTTACTCATGTGTGTGTGTTTGGTTTTTTTTTTTTTTTTTTTTTGGGGGG
>PVKC010052012.1:0-10334 GCA_004027635.1 Crocidura indochinensis | reverse complement strand
GGGACCATATGGGGCACCGGGATTCGAACCGATGACCTTTTGCATGAAAGGTAAACGCCTTACCTCCATGCTATCTCCCGGGCCCCAAATTTTTTATTTAATTTTTGGAGGAGACCACCAGTTTAAATTCTGTAGCTGATGGGGCACCCTTTCTACCTAGCAGAAGCTGCTTTCTGGCTATGGTAGTTTAATTCAGATTCTTTCACCCCTTTTCCTTTTCTGTTCTTTAGAGTTGGAACGGCTCCTGGGTAAGCTGGGACAGGACACACAGAGAATAGAAGAATCTGTACTGATTGGATGTTCTGAACAGCATGAAGCCTGGTTTGCTCTGGATCTTGGTCTCGGGAACTCTTCCTTAAGCGGTATCTAACTGGATTCCGAATGGATACACATCTCAGTGGCTCTTGGACTTTGGGATTTCATAGTTAGAATAAAATTCCAAAGAAAAATGAAGGAAGTGGGCCCAGAGATATAGTATGGCCGGTAAAGCACTTGCCTTGCATGCTGCTGACCCAGGTTCAATCCTGACACACTATTTGTCACCTGAGTCCTTCCAGGAGTGACCCTGAGCAGAGTCAGGAGGAAGCTCTGAGCACCCCCCCAGAAAAAACAAACAAACAGACAAGCAAAAAGTACCAAACAAATAAAAAAAAAGAAAATGGTAAGTAAGGACATGCAAAATTTATGATATGTTATCACTTATTTAACAAACATAAAGGGCCCATAAAGAGCCCTTGACTGTCTTGTTTCTAAGTTAGTATATGTTTTCTGGGTTGCTCTTTGTCCCTTGGTGTTAGTTTATTTGTTGTGGTATTGGGGATCTAACCTAAAGCCAATATGCCAGGCATGTTCTATTCCACAGAACCACACACCAAACCTTTTGCACGTTTGTTTTTTTTTTTTTGTTTTTGTTTTTTGCTTTATGGGCCATACCCGGTGATGCTCAGGGGTTGCTCCTGGCTTGGGGGACCCTAAGGAATTCCTAGGTTAGTGCTTGCAAGGCAAATGCCCTACCACTTGCACCACCACTCTAGGTCCCTCTTTTGTACTTTTATACATCATATATCCAAAGTGTTCCTAAACATGTTTTGAGTACTGGGGAGATGATTGGAGGGCTGGAGCACATGCTTTGCCTGCGGGAATCCTAAATTTGGTCCCCAGAACCCATACTACTGCCAGGATTGGTTCTCAAGTACTTAGTCTGAGATAGCCTGAATGCTGCCAATGTACCACCAAACCACTCAGCAAGCCAAACAAAAGAAATATTTTTCATTTGTGACTCCCATTCTTATTTCTCTAATAATGTAACTAAAAAAAAAAAAAAAGGGTCTCAGCATGTGAGAAGCAGTTTGTAGAGCCTCATGGCTACAAGGCTTTTTACTTCCATTTCAGGTGTAAAGTGTAAATTCAATTGTAAATGTGATGAGACATGAGACTGTAATGTGAGAGAGAGGAAAGAGATAGAGAGACAGAGAGAGAGGAAAGAGAGAGAGACAAAGAGATTCCATTTTGGCTCTTTCTTTTTTGGTTTTTGGTTTTTGGGTCACACCCGGCAGTGCTCAGGGGTTACTCCTGGCTCCATGCTCAGAAATTGCTCCTGGCAGGCACGGGGGACCATATGGGACACCGGAATTCGAACCGATGACCTTTTGCATGAAAGGCAAACACCTTACCTCCATGCTATCTCCCGGGCCCCAACCATTTTGGCTCTTTCAAATGGTCTATTTTTTGGGAGAGAGGTTAATCCCTAAATATACCAACAGTGCTTAAGGCTTTCTCCTGGCTCTGTGCTCAGAACTCACTCCTAGCAAGCTCAGGGGACCATATGGGGGTGCAGGAGGTGGAACACCTAGGCCAGCCATGTGCAAGGCAAACACCCTCTCCGCTTACTATTCCTCCATCCCCCTTGCAAATGTTATTACCCTGAAGAGGGTCTTGAGAAAAAAATATGTGTATTCTATTCAAAGTTACCTACATATAAAAAAATCACCTGGTAGTTGTTTAAGAATCACATGGTGGCCTCCCTCCACACAACTGTTCAGAATTCCATGTTGCTGTTTTGCGGAACAGTATATTTTAATCTGCCTTATTGATGCTTCTGAGGCAAGCTTGGGAAATATTATGGCTTTTTTTTCACTTTTAATTCATTTATTGAGAGACCACCCCCAATTGTGCTGTGGGGTATATGTGTGGACCTCTGAATACCAACCTAGGGTCCGAGCTCTTGCCTGCACCTTCTCTCTCAGGTTTGGGAAACACTCTTCTTAGGAGAACACACCAGACTGGCATTGGTTTCAGTTTTTTTTCTTATTGTTTTTGGGCCACACCTGGTGGTGCTAAGGGCCTACCCCTGGCTCTATGCTCAAAAATTACTCCTGGCTGGTTCAGGGAACAAAATGGGGTGCTGGGGATTGAAACCGGGTCAGCCGTGTGTGAGGTAAATGCCCTACCTACTGTGCTATCACACAGGCCCCTAGTTTTATTTATTTATTTACTTATTTATTTATTTATTTTTGTCTGATTTTCTAGCTTCCTTACTGAAACCTGAAATGGAGACAGAAATTCGGGGCTCCTTCACTGACCTGAGAAAAGCCCTTTTTCAGCTGAACACAAAGGATGCCTCCTTGCTGACCACGGTAGACTCTTGTTTTCTGGTTTGGTTGGAGTTGAATCAAGTAGGGCCTGGGAGGGTTCATATATGCATGACACATGGCCAGTGACAATTGATTGCTTCTTTTGAAGATCTTTTGTTGGCTTCTTTTGATTTTTGTTTTTTGTAGTGGGGCTTGGGGGACCATGTGAGGAACCTGGGTTGGGGTAAGTGAGACAAGCGTCTTAGCTGTTGCACTACCTCTCCAGCTCTCGTTGGAAGATTTGATTTTGGTACCACACACAGCTGTACTCAGAGCTTTGTCTTAGTTCTGTGCTCTGAGATAATTCCTGGTGAGGTTTGGGGGTCAATATGGAGTGTTGGGGGTACAGCATAGGTTGGCTGCGTGTAAGGCAAGTGCTTCCCTGTTGTCCTCTCTAGCCTTGTTCTGAGGCTCTTTATCTTTCCTGCAGAGCAGGGCAGACAGACAGGCAGTATATTCCAGAGAAATTATACCAAATTCTCCTTTCCCTTGTTTCCCACATAGCCACAGGCCAGCCAGTTTCTTCCAAAGACACTCAGATCTAGGTCAATGACTCCCTATGATTCTCATAGACATTTTTAGTGACATTCGCATAACATACATTATCTGTTGAATTTCTTGTTAGAAATTCTTGGCTTTTGGGGGAGAGTTTTGGTTTTTGGGCCACACCTAGTGACACTGGCTATGTGCTCAGAAATCGCTTCTGGCTTGGGGGATCGTATGGGACACCAGGGTTTGTCCTAAGTCAGCCGCAAGCAAGGCAAACACCCTACCACTGCACCACCAATCCGGCCCCATCCTTGGCATTTATTAAGGGACACGTCGTCATGGCTTGAAACTTCCTGGCTAAAGGGATTTGGATCGTCTATATAAAGATATCCTTATATATCTTTATATTTAGTTATTTTGTTTGGGGCCACTATTTTTCGTTTGTCTTTGTTTGGGGGCCACACCTGATGATGCTCAGGAGTTATTTCTATGCACTCAGAAATCGCTCCTGGCTTGTGGGTCCTTATGGGATGCCAGGGGATTGAGCAGTGGTCTGTCCTAGGTTAATGTATGCAAGGCAAACACCCACCTCTGCGCCACTGCTTTGACCCCCGGGGGCCTCTATTTTAATTTTTGGGGGCCACATCTGGTGGCACTCAGGAGTTACTCCTGGCTCTGCGCTCAGAAATTGCTCCTGACAGGATTGGCGGACCATATGGGATGCCAGAGATCAGACCTGGGTCCATCCCAGTCAGCTGCATGTAAGGCAAACCACCCTACTGCTATGCTATTGCTCCAGATCTATTATTTGTTAAATTTTTTTACAGGAGCCAGAGAGATAGCATGGAGGTAGAGCATTTGCCTTGAATGCATAAGGATGGTAGTTCAAATCGCAGCATCCCATATGGTCCCCCGAGCCTGCGAGGAGCGATTTTTTTTTTTTTTTTTTTGAGGAGCGATTTCTGAGAGTAGAGCCAGGAGTGACTCCTGAGCACTGCCGGGTATGACCCCAAAGAATTAAAAAACAAAAAATATTTTTTTACAACTTTCTTGGGAGGAATACATGCTGGGATGTTGACTTTTACTGGAAATAGCTGAAGGTTGCCTGCCTCTATAGCACACATTTCTCTTCTCTTTTTTCTTTTAGATGTGTGGTTTGTAATAGTTACTGAAGGCCTATCATGCATATCACTTTCTCTCCTTCCTGCATCCATGTACTGCACTCTCTCTAAAGGAAATCCAACTTACCTTTGCTCTCCCAGGCTCAGGCCCTCCTGCGTTGGCATGATACTCACCAGTTCTGCAGCAAAAGTGGGCATCCCACCAGAAAGAACATGGCAGGCAGCAAGCGTGTGTGTCCCTCCAGTAATATCACCTATTACCCGCAGGTGGGCACTAGTTGGAAGGTGGTGGCTCTCTGTCCTGAGGATGGGCATCTGTGTAGCCAATGCACTGAGCCCTTTGTCCCTTTATCCCACCTGCAGGGCCCCTGCAGAATGTGCCCATTTCCTCCCTTCTTCCTAGATGGCTCCTGTGGTGATCACGCTGGTGACGGATGGGCCGCGATGCCTGCTTGCCCGCCAGAGTTCCTTCCCCAAGGGGATGTATTCTGCCTTGGCAGGTTTCTGTGACATGGGTAAGGGATTAGGGCCTAGAAGGGTGATAATGGGGAACATGAAGATTCCTCAATTGCAGGGCCGGGCGGTGGCGCTGGAGATAAGGTGCCTGCGCTAACCTAGGACGGACCTCGGTTCGATCCCCCGGTTCCCCATATGCCAGGAGCGACTTCTGAGCCAATAGCCAGGAGTAACCCCTGAGCGTCACCGGGTGTGGCCCAAAAACCAAAAAAAAAAAAAAAAAAAGATTCCTCAATTGCAGCTGCTTCTCTGGTTGCCATAGTGCCTTTGGCTTGAGAAGATTCCTATTTTCATAGAAAAAATTTTAGAACAGCATTGTTGAAAGCATCATTCTATATCCTATAATTTAAAAAAATTGAGGGGAGGGGGCCCACAATTGGAGGTGCTCAGAGATTACTCCTGGATCTCAGCTCAGGGGTCACTCCTGATGGTGCTCAAGGGACAGTATGGGGCGCTGGGGATTGAACCTGGATCAGCCATCTGCAAGGGAATTACCCTACCTGCTTTACTATAGCTCTGGCACTTATTCTATATTTTTTTATTCTACTTTACCATATCTCTCTGTATGTTCTTTTGACCAAATAGCAATCCTTTTTTTTTTGTTGTTGTTTGTTTGTTTGTTTTTGGGTCACACCCAGCAGCGCTCAGGGGTTACTCCTGGCTCTATGCTCAGAAATCGCCCCTGGCAGGCATGGGGGATCTTATGGGATGCTGGTATTGGAACCACTGACCTTCTGCACGCAAGGCAAACGCCTTACCTCTATGCTATCTCTCCAGCCCCAAACAATCCAACTTTTATGTTTGTCTTGGGCTGCACCAGCAATGCTCAGGGCTGGCTCTTCCCTCAGGAGGCTCAGTGGGCCTATAGGATTCCAGGGATTGAACCTGAGTCATCAGCATGCAAGGCAAGCATCCTGCCTGCTCTACCATTATTGCTTCAGCCCTCAGTCCCACTGATATTTCAGTGCCTCCATTGCAGACATTAACATGCTTGCATTTTCCCAAATACTTGGCCATGCTTAGTATCATAGTAACAAGAACATAGTGTTCATTTGTTGTTTAGACCAATCATCTCTTGGGGTGAATTTTGCAGATGGTGACATGTGATTTCAGAATGTTATTTCAGCTGAGCACAGCAGGGGCCTCCCCGTTCCTTTTTCTATTGTCTTTGTTTTTTGTTTTTGTTTTTGTTTTTCTGGTTTTTGGGTCACACCCGGCAGTACTCAAGGGTTACTCCTGGCTCCACGCTCAGAAATCGCCCCTGGCAGGCACAGGGGTCCATATGGGATGCCAGTATTCGAACCACCGTTCTTCTGCATGAAAGGCAAACGCCTTACCTCCATGCTATCTCTCTGGCTTCGTCTTTTTTTTTTTGTTTTCTTTTGGGTCCACACCTGATGGTGTTCAGGGGTTACTCCTGGCTCTGCACTCAGAAATCATTTCTGGTGGGCTCAGGGGACCATATGGGATGCCAGGAATCCAGCTCAGCTCAGCCATGTGCAAGGCAAGCGCCCTACCTGTTGTGCTATTGCTCCAGCCCTCCTTTTATCTTTTTGTTGGTGCTGAGGCTCTAAACCAATTCTCACACATGCCAGGTATATATTCCTGGCACCCCCACTACCATGATTATTGCATTATGGCTAACCTGGTAGGTATTTTTTGGTTTTGGGTCACATCCAGCAGTGCTCAGGGCTCAGTCCTGACTCTGTGCTCAGAAATCACTCCTGGCAGGCTCAGGGGACCGTATGGGATTCTAGGGATCGAACCAGGTCTGCTGCTTGCAAAGCAAATGCCCTCCTGATGTGCTATCACTCTGGCCCCTAACCTGGTAGATAACACTGCAGTTCAGTTCAGTAGGCTGTGTTTGGTTGTAGAGATTCAGGGCAGTGTCAAGCTTTCTCCAGAATCTGTCCCTGGGACTTTGGAGCTGGTTCTGTGCTGCTCCTGTCTTCTGGCATTTCTCTTGTCCTTCTCACTGCTACTGAATTAACATGAATGATTGCAGGTGAAAGTGTGGAACAAACCGTCCAGCGTGAAGTGGCAGAAGAAGTGGGACTGGAAGTGGGCAGCCTACAGTACTCCGCCTCGCAGCACTGGCCCTTTCCTAACAGTTCCCTCATGATTGCCTGCCATGCTGCTGTGAGGCCGGGGCAAACCGAGGTAAGTGATCAAGCTGCCCTTCTCTGTGTGCTGGTTTCTGGGTCATACCCAGAGGTGCTGGGCACTACTCCTGATGTGCTTGGAGGGTGCTCTTTGCGGGGTACAGGGACCCATGCAGTGCAAGAAATTGAACCCAGGGTTTCCATATGCAAAGTGTGCACCATGGCTCATTTGACTACCTCAGAGGCTATCTGTGTGGTGTTTCTTTGGCTTCATTTAATCTGGTCAGTAGATAGGTACTGAGCAACTGTTGGGTCTACCATTGTGTGGACTAAAGACAAAGGGGTCCCTGGTATGATTTGCAATCTCAGGCAAGAAACCAAGATTAGCCATGAAAATCAAGGGTTCCAACCAATAAGATCAATTATCTCAATCAACAGCCAACTTTTAGCATCAGGACCTTGCAGAGGTAGGTATAGAGTGGCACACAGTATCTATTCCAGATTGACTGACTTCAGGACTGGAGCTAGGAGTAAACCTTGAGAACTGCATTAAGTGTGGCCCCAAACCAAAAATATAGGGGCCGGAGCCATAGCAGTGTTAGGGTTTTTGCCTTGCATGTGGCTGATTGGGACCCATATGGTCCCCTGAGCCTGCCAGGAGTGATTTCTGAGTGCAGAGTCAAGAGTAACCCGAGTGCCGCTGGGTGTGGCCCCCAAAAAAGCCCCAAACCAGAAATATATAAAATTTAATGCCTCAGCTTGTTATGGATGTAGCTTGCATTATTTTGCTTTTTGCAAAGATGAAAAAGTAGTTTGCATTATCATTAACTCTTTCCTTCAAAGAAAAACTTAAATGTTCTTTTTGGGGGGGGCCACATCTGGCAGTGCTCAGTGGCTGCTCCTGGCTCTGCTCAGAAATCACACCTGGCATGCTCAAGGGACCCTAAGAGATGCTGGGGATCAAACCTAGGTAGGCAGCAGGCAAGGCAAAAGGCCTCCGAACTGTGCTATCATTCAAGATTCCTTAATGTTTTTACATGAAATGTTACAAGTTCATAAGAATACAGAGAAGACAGGGCCAGAGAGATAGCATAGCGGTAAGGTATTTGCCTTAGATGCAGGACGGTGGTTCAAATTCCGGCATCCCATATGGTCCCCTGTGCCTGCCAGGAGCGATTTCTGAGTATAGAGCCAGGAGTAACCCCTGAGCGCTGCTGGGTGTGACTCCCCCCCCCCAAAAAAAAAAAAAGAAAAAGAATACAGAGAAGCTTTCTTCATAACTTACCCTTTAATAGTTGACCACTTAGTATTTTAGTATTTGGGTTCACAGAATTGAAACAATGATTTTTTTTAATATTAAAAATATAAATTTTGGGGCCGAAGAGATAGCATGGAGGTAAGGCGTATGTATGCCTTGCATGCAGGTCAGTGGTTCGAATCCTGGCATCCCATGTGACAGGGATCTCAAACTGAATTTACCTGGGGGCCGTAGGAGGCAAAGTCGGGGTGATCATTGAGTGCAAAGTCAGTGGTAAGCCTTGAACATTGGGGGGTGTGACCCAAACAACTAAAACAAAACAAAAAAGATTCCTCTAGGGCAGGGCCACAAAATGTATGGAGGGCCGTGAGTTTGAGACCCCTTCCATATGGTCTCCCAAGTCTGCCAGTAGCGATTTCTGAGCATAGAGCTGGGAGTAACCCCTGAGCATTGCTGGGTGTGACCCAAAAACCAAATTATATATATATATATAATTTCACCCTTTAGACTGCTTTTGTTTCTGGAAAAAAATCTACAACTGCTCTCACCACATGTAGCTCCCTTGAACCATCTTCTCAGACTGCCCCATCCTACAACTGTTTCCCCTCCTATCTAGGGTCTCCTGAATCTTCTGGCCCCCAACTTCATAGCCCATCATTCCTCTCATGTCTTTCAGATCTGTGTGAACTTGAGCGAACTTGAGGCAGCTGCTTGGTTCAGTCACGAAGAGGTGGCAGCAGCCCTGCAGAGAGACCAAAAGCAGAGCAGGGGACTGCCATTTTGGCTACCCCCCAAGATAGCAATTGCCCATCACCTGATTAAGGAGTGGGTGGAGAGAACATGTTAGGCGGCTTAGGTCCTACTGTGGTGCCTAGATCCTGCCTCAGTATCCTGGAGCAGCAAGCCCAAGACCAGCTGGTACAGGGCAGGCAGCAAGATCCTGCACAACCTTGGGAGACAGAACAGAGGCTGGCATTCCTCTGGCAGGGCCCACGCAAGAAGCAATCAGGATACCATGTAAAGGTGAATACCAGGCAATCAGGATACCATGTAAAGGTGAAGAGATGGAAGCTGTCAAAGCACAGTGGAAAGCCTGAATTATTTGCTTGGATATAAATACAATCCCTCGGGGCTGGAGAGACAGCATAGTGTTTGCTTTGCGCGTTTGCTTTGCATGTGACCAACCCAGGACAGAACCTAGTTCAGTTCTCAGCATCCCATATGGTCCCCTGAACCTGCCAGGAGTAAACCCTGAGTGCTGCTGGGTGTGGCCCCCAAACCAAAAATAACTAACTAACTAAATAAATATCCTTGCCTGTCCATTCTCTTGGGCCCTGATATCTTTCTGGCGTGGGACCTGTTGGTGCTGGATGTATACTACAAAAGGTACCTGGAAGAATTCTAAAAATTTTAGCTTAGTATTGAGAACAGATAGCAGATCTCAATGGAGTTACTTCTTGTCATTGCAGGATTCAGAAAAACAGCACAAATTCAGTTAAACATTCAGGTACAGAGTTACCAGGCAGTTCAGTAAGCTGAGTCACAGGAAGGGAAAAGAAATCTGGAGGCCTGATCAAATAAAGGACTACTGTTTGCTGATGTTATTGCATCCCAGTGTGCTCAGAGGCTAAGTCCTCTTTGGCTTGTCCCTTGAGTTAGTTCATTTGTGACCCAAGGAAAAGATATCCACTTTCCTAAGTGGTCACTACTATTTACACACTTGAATATTGTGAGCAGCTAAGGGTCTGTGGAGATGAACCATTTCTTGGGGTGCAGGGGATGGTCTAAAACTAGCATTTCTATGTGACATTATTTGTGCCTTATCAGAGGAAAGGGAAACCTTCTCTGGAAGAAATAAAATGTCACCACTTTGTTTAAATGTATTTTTTCTGATTCAAAAATGTGGAAATTACGAGTGAGAAGGACTAGGAATCTTTATTAGGGTGACAGACATTTACATCTTTTTCTTTTTTTTTTGGTTTTTGGGCCACACCCGGTGACGCTCAGGGGTTACTCCTGGCTATTCGCTCAGAAGTTGCTCCTGGCAGGCACCGGGGACCATATGGGGAACCGGGGGATCGAACCGCGGTCTGTCCTAGGTTAGCGCAAGGCACCTAACCTTCAGCGCCACCACCCGGCCCCAGACATTTACATCTTGATTCCAAGTCTGCGAAAGCATGGAGCCACATGTGAAAGAAATGGGAGGTTTCATCTC
>PVKC010052011.1:0-10334 GCA_004027635.1 Crocidura indochinensis | reverse complement strand
TCATGTTCTATCTTCATGTCTCTACAGGGTATGTTCTTTACAGATAGCTACAATTTGCTCCTCTTATAAAAAGACTAGACAGACATTCTAAATTAGTGTCCTGACTATAAATCTCAATTTAATTTAGCTACCTTAACTCTAATAATTTTTGAAATACAAAAAGCTAAATTTTTGATTTAAGAAAACTGAGCAGAGTTAGCTCATAAAGGCATCAAAAATAGCCAAACTCTGATAGAAAAGAAACAAGAAATGATAGTATGCAAATCAGTTATGTCAGCATTTTATTAACAGTATTTGGCTGTGCTAAGTATATTAGAAAAAAACATGGCTAGATCTATATACATTTTTCTTCTGAATTCTTTGTTTCTGTTTCTTTTCTAACCCTTTGAAAAACATCATTGACTTTTTACTTAGATAGCCGTGAATTTGTATAATGCTTTTGCCTAATAGTCATTTTGACAATGCCTATTCTTCTAATCTATAATATTGAATACATTCTCATTTTCTGGTGTCCGGTTCTATTTCTGTGAATTATGACTTGCAATGTTAGATGTATACATCTTTTTATACTGATCACAAGATTCTATATTTTGGGACACTATTTTACATTACAAAACTATTTCATTTTTAGTTCATTGTGTAGTGAAATACAATTTTATGTATATTAATTTTATAGTTGCTATTTTGTTGAGTCTTGATTATTTTCTCTAGGTATTAATGCCTATTTCCAGGTCTTCTATAAATAGTGATAATTTAACTAACCCAGTTTAAATCTTTTTTTCTATCTGATTGCAATGTATTCATTTCAGTGCTAAATGTACTATATAGGATAGAAACAAACCAAGTAGATAATAACAAATATAATAATAAAGGTGTGGTGATGTGGTAGTACACAACAAACTATTATGCAATTATAAAAAAGTTGAAACCTTGCAGTTTGTGTACCTATGACAGAACTGGAGAATATCATATTCATTAAAATATTTTAGAGGTAAGAGGACAAATGTCATGATGTTTGTAAATGTTACTAAGAGAAACATGACAAAATAGTATGCAGCATCAAATGATAGAAGCAACCCTGCCACTTAACTCAAAAAACCATTGACAATTACTAATTGGGGGAGTTGAGGTGGTAACTAGAAGTGACAAAAAGATAGTCACCTTGAGAACTTTTGTTCTTTTTGTGCTTATATTGTAGAGACCGCACATAAAAACTATTTTTACATCAAAAACTTAAAAATGTTGCTAATACTCTAATTGTATTATCTAAAGTAAGAATAAAGTGAAGTATCCTGAGGACAGCGTAGGGGTTAAAGTGCTTGACACTGGTTTAATTCCTGACACTATGTGTTCTAATGAGCATTGACATGCAATATGCTTAGAACTCACTGCTGGGTGTAGGCAATTTTTTTTTTAGTAAAGAATAAATTAAAATATATATACAGATTAGCTAATTTCTTTTGCTACATTCATATTTCTGACTATGGCTTAACAAGAAATCAGATATAATCTTGAAGTCAATTGTTACTATCAGTTATAACATTTACTACAGCCAAGAATAATAAGATACTGGGGCCGGGTGGTGGCGCTGGAGGTAAGGTGCCTGCCTTGCTGTGCTAGCCTTGGATGGACCACGGTTCGATCCCCCAGTTTCCCATATGGTCCCCCAAGCCAGGAGTGACTTCTGAGTGCATAGCCAGAAGTAACTCCTGAGCGTCACCGGGTGTGGCCCCCCAAAAACAACAACCAAACAAACAAAAAAAAGAATAAGATACTACTGCTTCTCCTAGAGAATTCTTTAATGCTTAAATCCTTCAACACTTAAATACATAAATTATATTTATGATTTATCCATATTTTCACAGTGTTCCATCTAGATAGCTTTATAGTTTACCGTATTTTTGTTCACAGATCATCTTCAATTTACACTAGTGACAAGCTTTGCTTACCTTCGATACCCTTGACAAGTTATTCTATAAACCACAGATTAGTGAGAAACCCAGCATTTTTTCTTGTCCTTCTGATTTCTTTAACAGCAGTAGATCATTCATCACTGGAGAAATGATGGAGAGGACCAACAATAAGCCTGCTATTAACATATGAGGAAGGCGCAGGGACCTTGAGCTGTTCTATGTTGTAGCAAAGATATCTCTGTACAGATTGAGTCCTTTGTGCATCATAACTTAAAGCATGAGACCAAATTGCAATCAATGATTAAAATTAAAAACACATTTGAAAAGGAGTCAGGATAGAAGGTAGGGTGAAATCTGACATCTTTGATGGAGGAATGGGATCATGATGTGGTAGGATTCGAGGTATGAGGATTATATAACTATTCTGAACAACACTGTAAATCATGAAATAATTATTTTTAAATCATAGCTATTACTACCATTTGAACTGAAAGAATGGAAGCGATATTAAAGTATATTTACTGTTTCTTTCATAAGCATAGATGGGATATAAACATAATATAGGGTATAAATAAATATAATATTGAATGAGCATATAAAATAAATACATGAACTGGATTTATTTATCCTTGTATTTTGTATTTATACCAGTAAGGCTTTTGATAAAGATAAAATAATTATCTTTGGATAAATAAAATGTAATCTGAATAAATTAAATAATAATATTATTGATTTAATAATAGAAAATTAATTAGTAAGAATAAATAAAATTTATTCTAATAAATTATATGTGTAGGCCTGGAACTGAGTGATAGCACAGCAAGTAGAGCTTTTGCCTTGCTTGCAACTGGCCAAAGTTTGTTCCCTGCATCCCATATGGTCCCCTAAGAGCTCTAACAGTGTTTGAGTTCAAAACCCTTGAATATCACTGAGAGTGGCTCAAAAACAAAAAACAGACAAAAATGTGCATGATGGCAATTTCTGCTCATATCTTCATTATCTTTATTATGATACATTCATAAAATAAAAGACTTGGATTTTTATATTCAATAACAAAATAGATATTGATAGCAAAAAGTAAAGGTTTTAGTTAATACATAAAAAGCATAAGATAAATATCTATTGATAATGTACAGACATACTATTGACAATGATGTACATGCCTAAGTACAGGTGTGTTTACTTATATTCTTTAACTGACACATACAATGATACAATACTGTAATTTAGAGAGTTTTGATGAATGGAAAAAAACATTTTATCTTTATTACCACTGATTAGTTTGTCAAAACTGCTTATATTTTTATCAGACATATACATAGGATAATATAAGCAATATCATATAAATGGAATTAAAACTATATTCTAATATATCATACATATATGATATATAATTAAAACAAAAGATAAAAATTCTAATTATGATTGTGAATATCAACTTATTTCATTTGAGGCAGGAATATGACTTCAATTCTCTGTGCTTCAATATTCTTATTCATAAATAGTGTTGTGGAAATGTGTGAAGCAAAGTAGAATTTTTCCTGAGGCTCTTTTGAGCTACATTATTTAAATTGTACTTTTATAAGTTTAAGTTTCAAAATAGGCTTTAAATTATTCTTAAAGTTTTTCAGGTAAAATTTGCATCTATTCTTTAGGTGTGGGAGTTATAATGAAGTCCAAGAATGCAGAATGTCTCAAAAATTCTCTAACAAAGAAGAGGAGTTCTAAAAGCACACAACATTTCAGCAGATGGTATTAATGTGGGAGGAATAATAAATAGTAAAGAAAAATACAGCAAGATAAATAAAGAACTTAGATTCTTTAAACATGACAGAAAGTTCAAAATATCTCTAAATAAGAACACTGCACATTTTTACAATAAGAAATAACAACATTTGTATATCAGCAGGTCAAAGGTATAAACATTAAAAAGAAAAAACTAATTTATAATAAATGTCTAAAATATCAATAAACATGACAGTCTCACAAATAGAAAAAAAACTATGAAGTTACTGAGAAAAAATGTCAGAAGTATGACAGTAAATTAAACAACAAATGATTTATATTAGGAATAGCATAATTTTAAAAGAAAAAATAATTTCTATTTATTGAATTTTGAGGAAGTTTATTGATAATATGGTTGATGCTTTATTTGAAAGTTATAACCAGTAAAAGTTATATAACTTTATTTTGAATATGTATTAACAAAATAATAGAAGCTCTACAAACATTAGTAACAATGTCATAAACTTTTTCCTTTCCTTATGGTATTCTTACCTACAAATTAAAAATAAAATTTTTAACAAAATCAGTGGAGCTTTAAAAATATTTGATTAATAGACTCAAGTGAGCATAGCTTCATTTTTAAATGTAAAATGCATGCAGAAAGTTATTTATGGTTCAAATGAATATTATTTGTAGCCCATTGAATTCATACTTTTATTTTCATTTGAAGTCCATGTACAAAGTTTTCCACATTAATGAGACAGCATATAAATAACTGAACTTCAATTTCTCCATCAGCTGCTAGTAAGAAATTTTAGTTTCTAGGCCATCACTCGTAAATCTTCTACCCATTAGAAATATATTAGTATGGCCAATTACAAAGAAGAGTAGATCTCTGTGACAATGAGCTACATGTGAGATAAAAGATGCTATTCATCCTTTAGATAATCTCAGAAAGGAGGTCAACAAGAAATTGAATAAGACTGAACTCTCTTTTCCCTATTAGGAGTTTTCTTAATCTTGTCTCAGATACATGAGAATAATTGTGAAGTGAAATTGCAGAAACATTAGTATGAGTTGCAGATCCTTAGACTGAAACCTGTTCTACATCAGTACATTCATATAGTAGAACAACAATGCAGATATTTTTAATTGGTGTGAAAATGTTCCTATGGTTTTAATCCACTTAATAAAATCATTGGAATAATGACATGGTAAGTAAACTTACTTCCTGTATGGTTATGCTGAAGGCAAATTTACACACAATGTGCAGTTGTGTTTTGTGAACAGATTGATAAAGTTCTTTGAATTGGTTCTGGAATTTCTGCATTTGAGTCATTAATATAATTGGATTTAAATACAAATGTTTCAATTTACAGTTGGGAAGAAACAATTTTCATATATAATATAGGTGATTGGGCTCTTATAATCTACTTTCTTTAAGAACAAGGTTTTAAGTGACTTTATGATTCTGCCACTTTTGGAAAGTCAAAATATATAATTTGTTGGTTGCTACTAATTTTGGATGATAATTTTAATAATGCCAGCTTGATTATTTGTTTTTGTTTGTTTGGGGGCACACCTGGCAGCACTTGGGTTACTCTTGACTCTGCACTCAGAAATCACTTTTGGCAGACTTATGGGACCATATGGGATGCCAGAGATCAAACCAGGACAGCCACTTGCAAGGCAAATGCCTTCCCCACTGTGCTGTCACTCTGGCCCTATGTCAGCTTGTTTTTTAATTAAAGTAGTCAGAGCTTATTGAACTGTACTTTATTGTCATTATATTGACAATTTGTCATATAGCTACACAACATCTGTCTGCCTTCTACAAGTACAGTGTCTGCCTTCTACAAGAAGGATAGCTACAGCACATATATAACTAGTTAAATAATTAAAATAAAAACCTGTGAGCTCCCTGCTTATGTAGTGATGGGTTCAATGGCTAAAAAATTTCGAAAATTGGGTTTTATCTTCAGTGTAACCCTTTAGTATTTTCGGTAAGTTTGGTTTAAAAATCAAAGATTAAAAAAAAACTGTGAAAAGATTTGTGAAAGATTGGTATTTAAATTACTCTCATGAAAAAAAAAAGAAGTTGAATTGTATGTCTGTCCCACTTTGTGTCTGATTCATGTCCCTCAGCATGATACACACTAGATACAGATTCTACAGTTTTGGAGAAAGACCTTTTTCTCTTATTCCCTCTTCTTTCTTCTCCCTTCCCTTTTCCTCCACTCCCCTTCCTTCCCTCTTTCCTCTCTCCATTCCCTTCTTTCCCCCACCGAGCCCCTCTGCTCTCCTTCTTTCCCTCTTCCTTTCTTTTTCCTTTCCTTTTTTCTTTTCTTCCTCATCCTTTCTTTTCATTCCCTTTCTTTATCCTTTCCTCTTCCATTTCCCATCTTCTTTTTTCCCCTTGCTTCTCCCCTACTAACAACTTCTTTCCATTTCTTTCCACACCCAATGTGTTCAGAGCTTACTGTTGTCACTGTGATCAGCAATTGCTCCCGATGTTGCTTATGAAATTATGTGGTGTGCCAGTGATTGAACCCTAGATGGCCGTGTGCAAAGTAAATGACCTACCTACCCACTGTGCTGACTTCCAAGTTCATGACCTATTATTTGTAATAGACTTCTGGAAAAGAAACTGCTGCCTTTCTGGTATAGCTTTGAGAACTATGTACATGGGAAAGAAATGCTGTGTCTCCCCAAGTCAGAATAATCAAATTTAAAAAAAAAAGAAAAAAATCACTGTAATTGGTTATTATTGTTTAATTCTTAATTATTTGTCCATTGATGAAAGTTTATTATGTCTTCCAGTCCCCTGCTTGAATTTTTAATTACCTTATTATAAGTTGAGTATGCTCTAGTTTTGTATCTATGATAGAAAAGAAAAGAATTCTGGGATTAAGAGATAATAAATGTGTCTGACCCAGAATTGATCCCTGGTACCACATATGATTCCTGAACACCACCAAATATTATCTCAGAGTAAAAGTCAGTAGTAAACCTTGAGCACAGCTGGGTTTGGCTGAAGTCTCCCCTCTCTGAAAAAAAAAATCTCCTGATTACTATTATAGACTTAAAAACAAACTCATTTTAAAATATGTATACTTCGTGAAAAAATTCTTTAAAACTTGAAATATGTGTCAAGAGTGTGCAAGAAAGGGAAAATGATAGGCTATTTTACAAATTCATTTGACCTTAAGATCTTTCTACAGGAAGGCCTATTAAAATCTCAAGGGAACACTGTTTGGGAACATTGCCTAGAGCCATGTTATATTAGACTTGGGGATGTTGTGCATGTCTTTTTTAGTTGGCTAGGAGATATGCATGCTGAAGCTGTTCTAAAGCAAGCTTTTGGAAATGCTGTGGATATTAGGGTAATCCCAGAAGACTACCTGGTTTCAAACTCTGTCTCCTCTTTCTGGATGTGCATTAGGAAGTTGCTGAACTCTTCCAAATTTGGATTTCACTTGACTCCTCTGTATAATTGGTATACTAATAGTTCCTCTCTCAAATGGTGTTAAGATTCAGGAAATTTATTGTATTGTACAAAATAAGTACTTGGGGACCCGGGAGATAGCATGGAGGTAAGGCGTTTGCCTTTCATGCAAAAGGTCATCGGTTTGAATCCCGGTGCCTCATATGGTCCCCTGTGCCTGCCAGGAGCAATTTCTGAGCATGGAGCCAGGAGTAACCTCTGAGCACTGCCGGGTGTGACCCCCCCCAAAAAAAAACAAACAAAATAAGTACTTGATAAATTATTTCTCATGACTACTATTAATATGGTTTGTGATAAAAAAAATTAGGTCTACCCCCAGCAGACGGGAAGGTAGGGTCATTTGTAGTGATGAGGGATTAAAGATGATTCTAGGGCAGGTGATGTTTTCATGGCTGAGCTCATGGAGACTAGCAATATGACAGCTGAATTTTTGGGGAGCAATATGTTGTTGTGGATTGAACCTAAATCGTAAAAGTCATGTGCACTATCACCTGACTATTTACTGGTTCCTCGTTCAAAGTGCTATTTATGGTCCCAAGGTCTTAACAAAGCATCCCAGTATACCCAATACAACTTTTATATCCTTCTTTTCATTTGTTCTCACTGTTATTATTAACATTCACTTAAAGCTTATACTGTTCAATTAATTTATAAAGGGAATTAGCACAGGTACAATGACTTTGTTTTACAACTTAAAATTAAAAGATGATTAAAACATGCAAATTATTAAGTAATTTTCAAATAGCAACACAAATAATCAAACCATGAACAAAAGAGATATTTTCCTTTCTCTATGTTTATCTTATTTTTAGCCTGTCAAATAGCATAAATACTATATTCTGGTCTGTGTGTTTTACCATTGAATTATAAGGGGAAATGCAGTGATTAATGATTAGAAGCAGTAATTAGTACAATACTTAGATTCAGAATGTACAAGTGAAGATGGAATAAAGTAGACAAATTCAGGAGAATTTAAGACTATAGAGGGGCTGGAGCAGTAATGCAAGCTGTAGGATGTTTGCTTTGCATACTCTAACGTAGGACTGACTGCGGTTCCATCCCCTGGCAACCCATATGGTCCCCCAAGCCAGGGAGATTTCTAAGTGCATAGCCAGGAGTAACCCCTGAGCATCAACGGGTGTGGTCCAAAACCAAAAAAGAAAAAAAAAGAAAGAACAAGAATACAAACAAATTCACTGCTATCCTTAAAATAGTTTGTAGCTTATTAATTTAATAAATAGCTTCCCATTTATTGTTTTTGCTCAATATTGATACCTTGAAAAAGAATAAAATTTAGTTCACAAACTATAAAATTTGTTAAAAATATATAATTTATTGTTAAAATTGTAATTTAGAAAAAGAATGAGTAAACTTTAGATAAGATTGAAGAAGTTGTATTTTTTAGAAAATTAAACTAGTTCCAAAAAACAACACCAGATGTGGTAGGTTTTAGTAAGAAATGAATTATGTAGAAAATCATAATTATCTATAAACTCAAAATAAAACCAAATATGAGGTCAGTTTCAGAAAAATTGTAATTCGGTGTATAGAAAAGTGAAGGGTATTTTTACTCTAAAGCCATAATTTTTTACTGAAATATGGTCAGTGTCAGAACTGGCAGTTGGGCTAAAAGATCCATGAAGTCAACAGTGTGCTGTATTATGTTTATGTAATTGATATATGTTATAATTTATATATGGCATGATTGAACATGAATACTTGTCAATTAATTATCAATTAATTGGCATAATTAATGGCCATAGACTGAGTATTTATAGGCTTGCTGGTACAAATGTATTGAGAGTCTCTGTTTTATAAACCAAAGCATTTAACCTCCTACTTGTAGTTTAATAGAGTCATTTCACTAGTAGCATTTGTCAGATTATTTCATTGGTTAGGTGTACTTAAATTGTACATGAATATATTTGATATTGTTTGATATATATTTTACATATGTTTGTATTAGTTTATTTAATCATTTATGTCAGCAAAACACATGGTGACTATGAATATGTTTCCAATGTATAATCTAATTAAATGATTAATCTAATTAAACGACTAGTCTTGTTATATTACAAAGATTTACATGAATATCAATAAAATCAGTTTATGTTTATCACTGTGTATACGGTATATGTTACAAAATAACTATATGTGTTTATTTTATGTACTTCTATTTATTGTTTTACTTAAGCATACATAATACATTCATAATTACATATACAAACAATTAAAATAATATGTTAACTAGTAAAAATAAAACATTCATTTAAGTATTCAGATGGTAAACAAAATAAATTAAAGTATGCTGTGTCTATTCAAGGGAAGTACAAAATTTTGCTTCTATTTCATATAGAATATTTTCTTTTTATTATGACTAGCACATAGTTTTTTGGATAAGACTTCATTTATACTTTCATGACATTAAACAGGTCTGGGTTTGAGGTTTAAATTCAATATTTTTTGTATTACTCTACAGAAACAACTATGCTAAACTTCAGTTTTTAATCTGTAAAATAAGCATAAATAGGGGCCGGTGAGGTGGCGCTAGAGGTAAGGTGCCTGCCTTGCAAGTGCTAGCCAAGGAAAGACTGTGTTTCGATCCCCCGGCTTCCCATATGGTCCCCCCAAGCCAGGGGCAAATTCTGAGGGCTTATCCAGGAGTAACCCCTGAGCATCAAATGGGTGTGCCCCCCCCAAAAAAAAAAACAAAAAAATAAGCATAAATACTCTTACATATAGTGAATGCTGGAATCTGGGAATTGAGGGAGTGAACATACTATATAGTATATTCAGATTCTGACTTAGGATGCTTATACACAAAACCTATATAATTTTATCATCATTAATACATCAATAATTATATAATCAATAGGTTAATAACTTAAGTAAATTGGATGTAACATAAAAACATAGGTTGAAGTCTTGTTCACACGGTTGGTGCCAAGGATGTCACAATATGCCCCATAAGACAGCCAGGAGTAACCCCTGAGTACCGCCGGGTGTGACCCAAAAACCAGAAAATGGAAAAAAAAATAAGAAAAATTGGGACCCAGGATATAGCATGGAGGTAAGGCGTTTGTTTGCCTTTCATGCAAAAGATCATCGGTTCGAATCCTGGTGCCCCAGATGGCCCCCCGTACCTGCCAGGAGCAATTTCTGAGCATGGAGCCAGGAGTAACCCCTGAGCA
>PVKC010052010.1:0-10329 GCA_004027635.1 Crocidura indochinensis | reverse complement strand
CGCTTAGAAAAGCAAGGTGGTTTCCCTGAAGGCTCCAGTTCCGGCTGGACACAGTGGGGTGGGAGTCACCCCCACCCAGGTGCATCCCAGATCTGCACCCACCAAAGGTGCCTCGGCCCTGCGTGGTGGATGACAGCAGCCCCAGGGGCGCCCCAGTGCACTCTCGTGCTCATAGCGGTTAGAAGGCATGCTGGGGCCTCTCACACACTACAGCATAAATTTCACCCACTGAAAAGGCTTTTATGGAAAATCTAAAAGTGGGGGTTAGAGAGACAGGCAGAGGGGAGGGCATTTGCCTTGCACGGGACTGACCTGGCCTCAATCTCTGGCATCCTATACCACCTGAGGAGAGCTAGAATTCACCCCTGAGATGAGGGGCCGAGGGATAGCACAGCAGAGAAGGCATTTGCTTTGCACAAGGCCCACTGAGGTTCTATCCTGGGCACCCCCACAGGATCTCTAGAGTACTATCACGAGAGTTCCTGAGTCAGAGCCAGGAGTAACCCTGAGCACTGTCGGTGTGGCAAAATAATCATTAAAAGTCCAAGATGAGGGGCCGGGCGGTGACGCTGGAGGTAAGGTGCCTGCCTTGCCTGCGCTAGCCTAGGACGGACCGCAGTTCAACCCCCCGGTTTCCCATATGGTCCCCCAAGCCAGGAGCGACTTCTGAGCACACAGCCAGGAGTAACCCCTGAGCGTCACTGGGTGTGGCCGAAAAACCAAAAAAAAAAAAAAAGTCCAAGATGAGGGTCCAGAGCAGTGGCACAGGTGGTAGGGCGTCTGCTCACACGTGCTAACCTAGGAGGGGCTGAAGTTTGATCCTCCAGAGTCCCATATGGTCCCCTGTCACCCCTCCCAGGGCAAAATGCTAATTTTATCTGGTCAGACCTGCCCACGTCTAGGAGGGGTGTATGAAAGGGAACACAAGGGTTGCCTGAGGAGTGTAAGGAGATGGAGAAGGAAGCAAGAAACAGCTGGAGCAGCTGGCAGCATGGAGAGTAATGAGGGACAGTTTAAAGTGCAGGGCTACTTATGGGGCACCTGAGCATGTCTGTAGCTCCTGGGAGAGGTCCCCGTGTGAACGATGATGGGCCGAATTGACCAGGAGGACAGTTGGTGAGGTTTGAACAGACACACTTGTGACCCTCATGAGGTGACAGTTCTGTGGGAGGGGGTGACTTCCTGAGGTGACAGATCCACTGAAAGGATACTATTCTGAGGTTATAATCTTACAAGGGAGGATGCCCTGAGGTGATGCCCGTGCAGGGTGGGGTGACTGTCCTGAGGTAGCAGTTCTACGGGAGGGTATAACTTATTTTGGGGGGGGCATGACTTCTTGAGGTGACAAACCTACTGAAGGAATACTATTCTGAAGTGACAGTCCTACAGGAGAGGATTCTCTGAAATGATGCCCATGCAAGTTGGGGGGTGACTGCCCTGTGGTGACAGACCTATTGAAGGCGATACTATGTGCCGGCCAGCAGCTTCAGTTTATTCGTGGTCGTGGAAAGGGTCTGCACCTGAAAAGAAAATGAGTGGGAAAAAAGGGGACCACCAAGGATTCTGGTTATGGCGTCGATTTATTTATTTATTTATTTATTTATTTATTTGGGTTTTTGGGTCACACTCGGCAGTGCTCAGGGGTTACTCCTGGCTCCAAGCTCAGAAATTGCTCCTGGCAGGCACGGGGGACCATATGGGGCACCGGGATTCGAACCGATGACCTTTTGCATGAAAGGCAAACGCCTTACCTCCATGCTATCTTCCGGGCCCGTGTCGATTTATTTTTGAAATGTCCTGACCTATGTAGTTTTTACACAAAGGGAGGCAGGGACAATGCAAACATTTGTCAAGCATACATTTGTCATCATATAGTTCAAAAGGTTTGGCATGTGCCTGTTAATTTAATACAAGTTTCCGGAGGAACATCTTATTATCACACCAAATGCTCCTGAGTTTCCTGAGCCAGAAGAGTGTGACCTTATGGTTCTTTTTTGATCTGCATCAACTCGTGGCCAGTTGGCACGTACACAACTTCAGCCAAAGGACAGGCCTGCTAGAAAATGGCAGTTTGCTACAAGATGACTGCACCTATGCCATGACTGTGAGGGAGAATCTGGCTCCCTACAATACTCTTCTGAGATGATAGTCCTACAGAGGAGGATCCCCTGAGGTGATGCCCATGCAGGATGGAGGTGACTGTTCTGAGGTGATAGTCCAACATTAAAAGATGACTCCCCTGAGGTGAAGGTGATGGTCCTGAGGTGACAAACCTAAAGAAGAGGCTGATAGCTTTGAGGTGATGCCCCTGAAGGAGGAGGTGACCATCTTGAGGTGACAGTCCTGCCAAAGGGGATACTTCCTTGAAGGACTGGGTGGCTGTCCTGAGGTCACATCCCTTCAGGAGGGAGGCCTGTCCTGTGGTGATGCCCCTTTCTTGAGGGACATAACGTCATCTGTCGCCTCACATGAGCCCTCAGCGCCTGGCTGACGGTTGCTCCTGGACCAGCACTAACTAGAACTAGGCAGCTGGCCCACTGGGCACCGCGCTGGATAGCTTCGGGCTCGCTGCTCCCTGGATCCTTATTAGGAAATGAAGCAGAACCCACCTGCCTGGTGCCCGCCAAACTCTGGATGCCAGGACTTGCTGTCCCTCTGTCTCAGTGACCCGCAGATTCCAGTCATTCTTTCCGCCTCCTGTAATAAGACACGGGGCTTCGTCAGCATAGATGCGGCCTTTAAAAATAGCAGCTCTTGGGCACCCCCTCCCTTCTCCTCCAGAAAGGCTCATATGCTCTTCCCTGAATCAGCCCCACTGGCTCCTTTGGGCCAGGCTTGCCCAGTCCCCAAGAGCTGTGAACACAGCACCAGGAGCTACCCTGGAGGACACAGCATGAAGGTACCTTCCTGCAGGCCACACCATGGAAGCAAGCCCATGGAATTCTTGTGCTCCGTATGAACCAGACTTCCGTGTCCCGACCCCACACCTTCTCTTCTGAGATGAGGACCCGCCCCTCTAGCAGAGTGCC
Source organism: Crocidura indochinensis (assembly GCA_004027635.1). NCBI lineage: Eukaryota > Metazoa > Chordata > Mammalia > Eulipotyphla > Soricidae > Crocidura > Crocidura indochinensis. The sequence continues at coordinate 7,300 of PVKC010052010.1, read as the reverse complement.
GTGATAGCCCTGTCCTGGTTCAGCTCGCCCCATGCCAGATCACCACTCAGAACCCTTTGATCAGTTATCACACGAATCTTTTGTTACGCCCAATGATGGGCACATACATGGTTGGGTCACAGTAAAGATCACAGTGATGGTCTCATATGGTGACCGTCACACATTGTGATGGTCACACATGTTACACACAGCAAAGGTCACACATGTGAAGTCAAACACATGATAGTATCATGCATGGTATGGTCACACAGCAGCTCCAGCTGTACAGAAAATCAGATGAGTATGCTTAAGCTGAAGTCTCTGGGGAGAGTGTCATGCAACCTGGGCCAGGGAGGGGGCCCAGACTTCACCCATCCAGTTCTCTGAGCACTTGCGTGTGGGTGTGGGGAAGACCCCACACTTCCTGACCTTGCTCACACTTGGATCAGAAGGGTCCTGTCGAGCCTCGAGTCTGCAGCCCTGTACAGCTGGGCCATGTTCAAGAGACAATGGGGAGCAGGAGAGTGGTGGGCACAGAGGCTTCATGCCAGCAGTGCCAGGAGCTCTATTCATGGAGATAGCGCCCGTGCACGCTCATGGGACCTACATCCCATGCATTTAGTTGTCCTCATGGTGCCATCAGCTCTAAGGGACCTGCACCCACAGTCTGTCCGTGCAACCTCACGGTACTGTCTCTCCCAACCCCAAGCTAATGGGGACCATGCCTATACCCATTTATGTGTCACCCAGTGCCATCCCCTTAAGCTCAGGGAGCCTGTATCCATAGCCTGTCTGTGTGTCCCCATGGTGCTGTCCTCCTGAACTAAGGATCCACACGTGAGCAGAAAGTAGTGGGGCTCAGCACACAGTTGCTTTATTTCCTCTGCTATGATGATGTTCTGCAGAGTGACAGGGACACGGGTCTCAGACGCAGGTCCTGCTGTGTGAGGGCTAGGGCAGGATGGCCACCAGATGCAGGAAGCAAGGCCTCACTTTGGGGGCTGGAAGGTGTCACTGGCCCTGATGCCCATAGGCCTGAAGGAGCGCTCGAAGGCCCCCTCGTCTCGGAAGCTCTGGGCCCTGTATTTGGCCAGGGCCGCTGGTCTTGTCCACTGACCCTGCTCCTTTGCGTCTCTTCTGGTACCACTGGTGTTGGAGGGATCCTGCAGGTCTGGAGTGGGGGGTGCTTGGCTGCCACCCTCGGATGTGGGCACTGGGTGTTGGAATGTTGGGCTCTTGGGCCAGCCGTCTCCCGCACTGGGTTGTATCTCAGGGTACCCCTGAGAGGCTGGCATCTGAAGCTCCGGAAGCCTTTCTTCTGCTGTGGGGGCTGCTGCCATGTCACAGGGTGCTGTCCGGTTCACCTGGGCTCCAGCCTGGACACTATCCTCCCACGTGGGAGCCTGAATGGGGCCTGGAGCCTGTACCTTGGGGAGTCCAGCATTCAGGGCCAAACTCTGAGCCTCTGTCCCCAGGGTATGTAGTCCCGAGGGCTCCAGCTGGCACTCACTCCCCCGAGGTCTCTCTATAATCCTCTCTTCCAGGGGAGCAGTGGTCCACATGCTGGGGGCCAACAACTGTGTCCCCCGACAGTCACCAGCCTTCTGGGGTACCCTGTCAGTCCATGGCTCTTCTGCCACTGAGCATCCTTGGGGTAGCTGGTGGGGAGCTGTAGTGAACCCAACAGGGAGCTGGACGTTAGCGTTGGCAGGAGGTGACCAGACCTGGGTATGGGGATGCTGCAGGGTCACCACGTTGGGGCTTGCTGCCTGCTCACCAGAGAGGGTTGCTTTGGGCTCTTCTGGCCTTCCTGGGGTATCCACAGCTTCCTCTGGGGGCATAGTTAGGGAAGGGGCTCTAGGGGCTGAAGCCTGCCTCTGCCCAGGGTGTCGGCCTGGCTGTGAGGGCTCGCGTGGGGCTGGGGGGCGGCAGCTGTGGTTGAGGACGGGGGTCTGCTCCTGGAGAACTTGACTGTGCTGCCCCCCATCTCGGGCACCCTGCTCCCCTGCCTTGTTCGGTTGGTTCCCCGAGCCGTGATTCTGGGTGTTTTTGGCAACTAGTACCTGCTTTCCTGGGCATGGTCCATCTTCGTGGGGGTTGCAGTGGACAGCCCCTTGTTTGGGCATGAGGCTGTGCTCAGGTGGGGTCCCCACCCCTGTCCTGGCCATCGGCAGCACCTGGAGCCCAGGTAAGAACCTTTGTGTAGGCCTGGAGGCCCGCGAACCAGCAAGGTCAGCTTGGCTAAGTTTCGTACAAGGGCGGCTGGAGGCTGCTCCCAGTTGGGGGACACCGTCCTCACTTCTCAGCACCCCATCTGCTCCCCACTGCTGAGCTAGGCCTAGTCCTGACCCTCCTGGCCCAGCAGTGCTCAGCCCTACAGAGCCCACAAGTGGACTGGGTGTCTCACTCATTGTGCTATGTCCAGCCTGTGTGCTGTGTTCCCCAGGTGTCCTCCCAGGTGTGTCATGTCCCCTAGGTATCCCTCCAGAAGTGCTATGTCTCCCAGGTGTCCCCCAAGGTGTGATGTGTCCCTCAGGGGTCCCTCCAGATGCATCATGTCCTCCAGGTGTCCCTCCAGAAGTGCTGTGTCCCCTAAGTTTCTCCCCATGTGTGCCATGTTCCCCAGGGATCCCCCCAGGTGTGTCACGCCCTCTACGTGTCCCCTCAGGTGTGCCATGTCCCTCAAGGGTCCCCTCAGGTGTGCCATGTCCCCCAAGGGTCCCCTCAGGTGTGCCGTGTCCCCCAGGTGTCCCTCCAAGTGTGTCGTGTCCCCCAGGTGGCCCCGCAGGTGTGCTGTGTCTCTCAGGTGTCTTCCCAGATGTGCTGTGTCCGCCAGGTGTCCCAGCAGGTGGGCTGTGCCCCCCAGGAATACCGGCAGATGTGCTCTTCCCTGAAGCTTCCCTTGCGGGAGTGCTAGATCTCATAGCAGTTACACTGGACTCAGATGGGGCAGTAACAGGTGTGCTGGATCCCACTGGTGCACTGGATTCTACAGGTGTGCTGGGTCCCACAGGTGTGATGAATTTGCCAGGTGCCCCAGCAGGTACACTAGAATCAGAATGGGCAGTAGCAGGTGTGCTGGATCTTACAGGTGTGCTGGGTCCCATAGGTGTGATGGGTTTGCCAGGTGCTTCAGCAGGTGTGCTAGATCCCGCGGGTGCCCTGGCAGGTACACAGGACTCAGATGAGGCTGCAGCAGATGTGCCGGATCCCACAGGTGTGCTAAACCCCGCAGGTATGCTAGATTCCATAGGTGACCCAGCAGGTACACCGGACTCAGATGGAACAGCAGCAGGTGTGCTGAGTCCCACAGATATCCTGGCAAACGTGCTGAGTTCTGCAGATGTTCTGGGTCCTGCAGGTGTGCTAGGTCTCATAGGTTCCCCAGCAGGTGCACTGCGTTCAGATGGGACAGCAGCAGGTGTACTGAGTCCCACTGGTGCCCTGGCAGATGCGCTGGGTTCTGCAGATGCGCTAGGTTTCACAAGTGTGCTGAGTCCTGCAGGTGTCCTGGGTCCTTCAGGGGTGCTGGGGCTCGCAGATGTTCCTTCGGGTGCTCTGGGTCCAATAGGTGCCCTGGCAGATGTGCTGGGTCCCACAGGTATGCTAGGTTCCCCAGGTGCTGCTGCAGGTGTGTTGGGCCCCACAGGTGCCACAGTAGGTGCACCGGGTTGAGATGGGGCAGTGGCAGGTGTGCTGGGTGTCCCGGGGGCACCTGCCACTCCAGGCCCGGGCTCTGTCCCCCAACCATGAGGGTGGGTGACTCCCCTGTAGGGCACCCCCTGCAGCATGCCGGGTGGGACTGGCATCTCATAGACCACGGGGTGCCTGAGGGTCACGTGCAGGGCCTCGAGGGCGGGCTGTGTGTGACGCGTGGCCTGGGCGTGCTGCAGACTGAGTGGGGGGATGAGTGCGGGCTTGTCCTGCCCAGAAAACTCAGCATCCCTGTCCACCTCCATTTTAGTAGCCCCTTGCACCCTCTGTGGACTGGCCCAAAGGGCTGCTGTGTGCTCCCCACTCCCTGCCTGGGGCCCTGCTGCTGACACCTGCATAGGCAGGGCCCCCTCCAAGAGGGAGGCAGGGGACGAGGCTGGCTCAGGGACAGGTTGGGGTCCCTCCAAGGGGCTCACCGTATCCATTGAGGCACTGGCGTCCCCAGTAGCCAGTTCTGGGAGAACGGATGCCAGAGAACACTCCCCAGCTAGCGGGCATTCCTCTGGCCATGGCCCCCTAGGTTCCTGCCCTGCAACAGGAGCTGTGTCCCCTGGTCCTGTGGGTGCTTTTTCAGGATCCAAGGGACTCCTTCTGGGGCCAGGGCACAGCCAGCTGCCAGCACTGCGTGCTACGGTGGTGGCCACGCTGACTGCGAGTGCGGGCTCAGCCACACAGGCCAGGAAGCGGGCTGGGGGCGAGCGGAAGCAGGAACTGGCCAAGGTGCTGGTGCGGAGAAGGCGGTTTTCGGGCCTGTGCACCTCCATGCGGGGACCGGGCTTCTGCCTGGGCGCCCCAGTGTTCAGGCAGCCACTCTGCTCAAACTTCTCCCGCAGCCTGGACAGCACGGAGCTCCCCCGGCCCCCGCTTTTGGTTCCGAGGTGCCCTGCGGCTGTGGGCTCTGGAGGCCGCCTACTCTCGCCCCTCTCTGTGGCGGCCAGCAGCACCCTCAGGATGTTCTTCACGGTGCTCTTCCCTCCGGGGGGCCCCTTCCGGGCCTTCTGGCTGCAGCTCGGCTCCCGGCCACACCCCGGGCCCCTGGTGCCCTCCTTGGTCTTCTCCAGCAGTTTGTGGATGGTGGCGGCCACCTTGCTGCAGCCCGGTGCTGGCTTGTCCTTGGCTATCAGCCGTCCCACCTCCCGGTTCTTCTTGAGGGGTCCTCGGCCGGTGCCCATGAACTTGGCACGCAGGAGCTGGAAGCGGGTGGGCTGTGGGAGGGTGTCCTGGGGCACCCCCCAGCACTGTGGAGGGCTAGGGGGCTCCCCGGCCTGGGCCTCACATTGGCTAACGAAGAGCAGCAGGCTGCTGAGGATGGCGTGCAGGGCTGGGTTGCCCACGGCCCGGCCAAGCTTCTTCTTCAGCTCAGAGACGCCCAGAGCCTCCTCATGGCTCCCTGCCGGGCCAGCTTTGGGGCTGTGGGGAGAAACCGTCATCACAGGCCTGCCCTCATCTGCCCAAGGTGAGCCTGTGCACCAGACAGCTCTGCAGCTCCTGAAGGGAGACCAAGCACCTGGGATCCGTCCAGGTCCTCTGTGCCCCTTTGCTCACCCAAATTGCCCACAGCACCAAGGGTAACACATTCCTTTCTAGTCATGTGCTGGATCCAGGGCTGCTAGTGAGCAGCCCGTGGGCTCAGTAACGTCACTGCCTGTGCCCTGGTGGCCCTGAGCCCACAGTGACATTAGTGGCTGAAGCCTGCTGGCCCTGAGCCCCACAGCACTGGGACATTAGTGATCGTGTCCTGTGGCTCTGCCTCATACCTCTTGAGGCGACCCTACCCAGGGAGAGGCACTGGCTGCAGGCAGAGGGGGAGAAGTGGGGTACAGAGGTTTCCCCTCTGTTTTTCACAGTGTGTGGCACGTGGCATGTGGTGTGGACGCTTTGGCCCCTAGGATGCACATGGTCACTCATGCTGAGGGAGGAGGGCCCAGTGTGCCCCCTCCTCGGGCCCTGGGCCCCACAGCCACTGAATCATGACGGGGTGTTCTCCCTGAGTTCACGGGTGCCTGCCCTGCCAGAACCAGTGAGACGTGACGGCAGGAGGCACTGCCCTGACATGGACTTGCCCAAGTGTGAGGACCAGACTGGTATCTCCTGGGGCCCCTGAGAGCTGCTTCTGGGGACCCCCAGAAGAGCCCCAGATCCCAATAGAATACGTCTGGAGAGCTGTAGGACCAGGTTGAGGAGTCAGGGGGCAGATATGGGTGAAGTGTGTGTGTGTGGGAACATTAGTGGCCACTGGAGCTGGGTCCTTAGTGCTGGGCTCTGGGTGCTGGACCCTGGGCTAATGGATCTGGGTGCTGGAACTAGATTCTGAGTACTAAAGCTGAGTGCTGGGCCTGGGAGCTGGACCTGGGTGCTGAGATAGAAGAGTGTGTCCTGTTCTTGCATCAATCTGCTTTGCTGGGTTCTTTCACTACCCGGGCAGGAGAAGCAGCAGTCCCCAGTCTGCTTCAGTGGTCACATGCGAATATGCCAGGTGATTGGACTTAGCCACCACACTCCTCAGTCAGTGTTTGGGAGTCCATCAGGATTAGCCACCTGAGGGGCCGGGCGGTGGTGCTGGAGGTAAGGTGCCTGCCTTGCCTGCGCTAGCCTAGGATGGACCACAGTTCGATCCCCCGGTTCTCATATGGTCCCCCCAGCCAGGAGCGACTTCTGAACGTATAGCCAGGAGTAACCCCTGAGTGTCACCGGGTGTGGCCCAAAAACCAAAAAAAGAAAAAAAAAAAGGATTAGCCACCTGAGGCCTGGGGAGGGAGAGGCTCTGCCTCAGGTTCTTATGAGAATACAGCCCCTCTCTGCACAGCTGCTCTATGCAGCGGCTTCCAGGTGTATCTGACTGGCAGGGGCGGCAGGTGTAAGCGGTAGTGGTAGCGGGTATGGAAGGTGTATCAGAAGTGTCTGCCAGGTGCTTCGTGAGTATCAGGAGTGTCAGTAATAGTGGTTTGGGGAGTATCATGTGCATTAGTGTAACAAGTAGTCAAGTGTAACAGGGATACCAGGTGTTCCACATGTGTAAGAAGTGTAAGGGGTGATAGTGGCACCGAGTACCGGGTATCGCAGATATACCAGGAGTGTCACGTGTAGCAGTGGTCATGGGTGCGTTAGATGTATTAGTGTATCTGGACCGTCACGTGTAACAGTGGCACCTTGCCGTAGTACAGTACACCTTGTGTAGGTGTAGCATGTATCTCAGGAGTGGTGGGTGTGTTAGATGTCGGATGTGCATCAGCAGTGTCAGAGGTAACGGTAGTAGTGGGAATATTATATGTAGTGTAGAGTGTCTGGGGTAACAGTGTTGCCGAGTGTTGGGCATAGCACACGTCAGGAGGGTGGTCTGTCCGTAACAGTGGCAATGGGTGTATTGGTTGTATCGGCATGCCAATGTGTAAGACGGATGAGGAGTGTCAGGTGTGCCGGCGGGACCAGGCACATCACGTGTACCAGGAGTGTTAATGTACCAGGTGTAACAGTGGTCTTGAATGTATCAGGTGCACTGTGTGTAATTGGGAGTGCCAGCTGTATTGGTGGTATTGAGCTATAAGGTATATTGTGTGTAGCAGAAGTGTCAGCTCCAACAGTGGTGTTGGTTGTATCATCTGGATCA
>PVKC010052009.1:0-10323 GCA_004027635.1 Crocidura indochinensis | reverse complement strand
TGCTAGAAGGACTCTGCCCATTGTAGGCATACCTAATTTTTACCCCACTCTAGTACGGTACTCTTCCCCAAACAAAACCACTATCTAATCCTACCTCCCAATCAGAGGGAGAAGCAATGGAGATACCAAGCCCAATCAGATATAAGACCACCAAGTAATAAACCAGAAACAGAGGGAGTCACTCAATCCAGAAGACCCTAGGGAGAGGGTGGAGGATATGGGAGACAGAATGGGAATGGAGGTGGAGGGAGGACAGCTTGGTGATGGGAATCCCCCTGATTCAATGTTTATTTGTAAATGGAATATTACTGTGAATATTATGAAAACCACTATGATTAAAATAAAAAAAATGGAAAAAAATATATGATTTGCATTTTAAAGCCAACACATATCATTGACTACTTGTGATTGTTCTATCATTGAAAGAAAAAAATGGAAAATAGTGATAAAAATTGATATGTTCCCTAAAATGAAGCAAAAGCAACCCAGGAGCTCTTGTTATAGGAGGACTTACTTTACGCAGAAAAGAAATCTTTAGCAGAAAGGGGGTTTCTGCTCAAACGAACATCCAGCAAGGCTGCTTTTGGCAGAATGAAGCACATTTATTTTTTTATTAATTGCTTTATTTAAGCACTGTGGCTACAAAACTGTTTGTAGCTGGGTTTCAGTCATAGAATGTACACCATCCTTCACCAGTGCACCCTTCTTGCTACTGATGTCTCTCATTTCCCTCCCACCACTAGCCCCCCAATCCTGCCTGGTACAGGTAATTTGAGAAGCTAAAGTTTATCTTTTTTTAAATCTAGTGCACAAAGAACTACAGTGATTGATATACACTTAGATATAAGCTTCTGAATGAATTCTATAATGTTTTTTAATTGTAATTACAAATTGTTCATCACATTCTAACTTTAAATTCTAAAGTTGGACTCCTATAAGGCTTCTGATTTGAATAAAACATCAGAATTACCAGGAAACCATCTTAGATACCTTTTATTTATTTATTTTAATTTTTATTGTGACCAAAGTGCATTACAAATCTTTCACTGCATCATTTATGGTACATAGTGACAATGAATGAGGGGCATTCCCATCACCAGTGTGTCCTCCCTTCCCCCCTGTTTCCAGTATGCATCCTATAGCTCCCTCCATTACCCCCAGAATGCTAGTGCAACTGGTCACTACTTTACAGCTTGCTGTAGATTGGGCATCTATTCCACTGTCACTGGAAAGAAAAAGGATAAGAAAAAAGGGAGAAAAAAATTGGTGACAACTACCAAAAAAAGAAAGAAGAGAGAGGAAAAAAATAAAAATGGAAGAAAAAAGAAAAAAAATGGACCCGGCAAATAAAAATAAAAATAAATCTCTAAATAATAACCACACATTTTCTATAAATGCAGACTGTGGGGGGTGGGGAACACAGCTCTGAAGACCGGCACCCCTTGTCTCTAGGAGCAGTGTCCCTGAACAGGATGCCCTAAGTTCATAGAATTCAAGTTTGTGCCATGGCAAAGATCTACCGAGCTAAGAGGAGACAATACGTACAGACTGAAGTTGACAATGTGAGAAAGAAGATGCAATATTGCAGGCCATATAGAGAGCTGGGGGGCTAAGGAGCACCTTTGACCTACCATCCCTTGTCCAACTCTTGGTACCACTTGGGAGATCCTGGTCCCCCACATACCCTTGGGTGCAGTCTGTAAGGTTGTGAGCACTTTCAGGAGTCCTTAAGCACTGAGCAAAGCTGTGTCCTTACCCCCACTCCCCATAATACCATTGTCCAGTTATCTGATGAATCACAGAAGGACCATAGGGGACTTCTGAGCCCTGTGTGGGAGGCTGCCCCATTACCCCCCAAAAGAGAAAAGCTGCTTGGATGATTGGTCTCTGAGTGTTTAGTCAGTATTTATATCTACTTTAAAGATCAGGAACAATCAATTATGCAGATTAAAAATTCTTCCAGATGGATATCTTTAAACATAAAACATATTCTTTCTTTCTGTTTGACAAACTTGGTCCCAGGGGAACTTTTCCCAAGTCTCAAATTGCAGTTTCTGAAAGCAGGTGAGGTAGGTAAGATAAACCTAGAAATCCTGCACTCCCTGGATATCCTGGCCATCCCATCTGGATTGGGCAAATAGATTTTCTGAAGATTGAAGCTGTTTAACTATTTAACTCTCAAGGTGTGCAATGAAATCACCTAACAGAGAGCGCTTTTAGACACGTTGGGTTAAGAACAGAGTCATCCTTCAGGATTTTCTAGCTTTATGAGCCTTTCTCAGCACACTGGGGGGATCGCCTGATACTGAAAACACACTTTCTGTACTTACCTTTCTCAGAAGGAATCCAAGAGCATAATGATAGGAAAATAAATCGAGCCGTGGCTCCTTGGGAACTGATATGATGTTTTTTCCCCATCTGGGACTTTTTTTTTTTTTTTTTGCTCCATCAATATGAAAGGAATGAAAGGAATGTTTGGCGAGAGAATAAAAGAAGCCAGAGATTTTTCAGATACTCCTCCTGCTTTACTCTTTTGCCAATTTTTCGTTTTTAATTCCCCCTTTCTCCTAGATCTTCTTCCCCAGTTGTTCTAAGGAAAGAATTGTAATTCTTTGATCCAGAATTTCCGAAACGTTTATTTTTTCCAAAAGAGTTCATTATATGTCAACATAGAAGCAACCACCCATTCAAAAGCAAAATCAAATAACTAATAAAAAATAATAACCCACTATATTCTTTCAATAAAGACATGAAGCTATTAAATTCTTAGTGTACTGTGAACCACTCATTTCAACACCCAATTATGACTTCAGAGACACAGGGAGACTAAATGGGAACTCACCAGTCATCTCCAATGTCTGCAGTATCTGTGCTATGTGAACCAAGTCTCATGAATCTTTGGGCCAAGTAGCTACAGTAGGGCTCCTATTCTCTTGGTTATTCAGTATTCATTTCTCAATGCCTGGATGGGCTTGCTGATGACTGTCTCCCACTCCCCAACCCACCTCTCTATCTATCTATCTATCTATCTATCTATCTATCTATCTATCTATCTATCTATCTATCTCACATGTATATATATATATATATATACACTATTTTTAAACATTGATTTCCAGTCTGGGAGTGGATTATTTGTTTGTTTTCTCTTTGCATGATTTAATATAGCTGGATTGCTCTAAAAGGAGGAAAGGTCAAGAAGCTCTTGAAGAGATACGCCCTCCTGCAAGTTTCTATTTTCTAAGTTAAAAGCAATGCACCATGTTTCTAAAATGATGAAGATTTCTGCCAACTACAAATTTCTAAGTTGTGTTGTCATTTGATAGTTGTACACATGTAATTAAGAATCCCTATACTCCATGTATGTTTGCAATTAAGATCACTATAATGACCATATTTCTTCATTGGAAGAGGCATTCTCTGCCAACTCATGCTCATGTCAATTGACCAACAGAGATATTGTATTATTGTAATTTACTCCAAGGAGTGTCTAAGTTAGCTGACAGTATCATTTCATGTCTACTATCTAATAATTTTGTGTGTTTGCTTATTGCAAAATTAAGCAATTTCCATTCATTTTTGCATTATCATTGATCATATTAAACTGCCTTATAAGGCAAATAATACATCATAAATTTATTTATTTGTTTTTCTTTTGGGGCTACACCCAGTGGCACTCAGGGGTTACTCCATATGAGATGCTGAGGTTTGAACCCAGGTCCATCTGAGTCAGCCATGTGCAAGAAAATGCCCTACCGCTGTGCTGTCTCTCCAGCCTCATAAATCATACATTTAAAAAATGCATATGTTGCTTTCTGTAAACTAACATTGCAAACATAATCGGAGTCAGTTTATATAACAAATGCTGCATTGATATGGATTGCTGATGACCCATAGACATTTCAAGGCAAATTTACTTATTATCAAAATATTAATCAGTCAACGTGCTTACTTATTCAGATCACCATCTATTTTTCAGAATCAGTAGAGCATTGACAAGAATAATAGCAACTTCATTACACAGACACCCCTAAAAGCAGAAGCCCCCATGTGCTTTCTTTAATTTGTGAAGGACATGCATGTGTGAAAGTTCATATCTAAGAGAGGGAGGCTCATAAACAAATCCATCACAGCACCGGAGCACAATTATAGATTTATTAAAATGAATTTGGCATTTAATGGCCAGTCAATATGCCAAAGACTATTTCTAATTATGCAGTAAATTGTTTGCATCTGTGACTAATACTACTGTAATGCATCTTTGCCAATCATCACACACCATTTGAGTGCTGTCTGTTGACAACTGTCTATTGAAATAGTGAGTGATGCATGTTCATGTTTCTCCTTTGCAAGAATGTTCACTTGCCATACCTAGGAAGCTACGTATTTCCTACCAGATGCTCACACAGGGTTTGAATCATATTTACCATTTCAAATATCAAGTTGTACTTTGCTATTCACTCCTGTGTTGAGCTTTGGGAGTAGACATCATTATAGGTATAACTCAAATATAGTACATATAGCTAAAACATCCATTAAAATAAAAGAATTTTTGAGTTAAGTCAGTATTCGAGGCAAATGTAATATCCTGAACTTTGCAATTAATTATTCACCAGAGGATGGTATAAGTGAGTGTCTCTTGTGTGTGTGTGCGTGTGTGTGTGTGTGTGTGTGTGTGTGTGTGAGAGAGAGAGAGAGAGAAGAGAGAAAGAGAGATAAAACAAGAGAGAGACAAGAAAGAGGTTTTATCCTGGATTAGGTCTCTAAGGTTCATTGCAAATATGAAATTTAAGGAAAGAAAAAGCAAATTTCAGAATTAATCAGTGAACAAAACCTTCCTGTGGGCACTTCTGCTTTCAATAATGAAATAACTAGATAGTCTGTACAAGGCAAAAGGTTCTCTCTGATGAATTGTTCTCTTAATAATTAAGAAAAATGAAGAAAAAGTACAACCTTTAAAGTGCTATTTCTCAGAGAAAATAATATATTTCAAGGTTTCGTCAGCGTTTGCATTAATGATAAATTTGCCATTCTGTGAGTAGATACGATTGATTTTAGTTCTTTCATTATGTTTGATTATGTAAAGGACAATCCAGAACTAGGTTGGACATAGGGAGAATAAGGAACCAGGTAATAACTGAAACACAAAGGACATTTTTACTTCTGGGATAGTGAAACAAATTGAGACAAATGTAAGAACAGAATTCCACTCTGACATTGTTATGTCAGGAAGCCCAGGAGACTTCCAGAAACAGGGGTGTCCAATATGATTTCACTTTTTTCTTTTACCTTCTTGATAATATTGACCTTGTTTTCAGCTACTATTTATGAGTAAAGTTCTCCATAGAGAATAAACACTGCATCCTAAAATTAAGTAGTTACAAACAGTGCAAGTATTTTTGAACATGATAAAATAAGCTAAATAAATAAATAATCAACACTAGAAATAGAAAGTTAGAGCTGATATTGCACAAAGTAATAGATGTAGTCATAATATCATAAGCATTGTTTTTCATTAAATGGGGAGGTATGACAGTGAATACAATTGGTAAAATGATATTTATGGTTTATTATTGCTAGACTCTGAACACAAATGAGAATCACTGATTTGCATATAAATCACTAAAAAGCTGGAGAGTTTGGTAGAATTCTTCTCTTGCACATGAATCCATGTTTGATCCCTGGCATCCCATATGGTCCCTCAAGCCCTGACAGGAGTGATCTCTGAGCACAGATACAGGAAAATGCTCTAAGCACTATTGATGTGGCCCTAATACCTCTTTCAAACTCTTATCACAAGTCTAATCTATTAGCCCATAAACTCATGGACTTAGGGATATTCTTTCTAACTATCTAGAGTTTATATCTAGATATTCACTATATCCCATATCTACTATGATCTACATAATTCTTGTCATATTTTAATTTGTAGCTCTGGTTAAACTTCCACATCATTCATTGCTAGTTTATTTAACATAGTGATATTTAGTTTAGAGAAGTTTCTTATTTGCACTTTATTTAGGAAATTCTTGCTTAATCATTGTACTGCTACTTGCATTGTTTCTTATGTAGCAACACAAATTATTTAACTTTGTAACTTTTAATATAACCATATTTAATACCAGCCTTTCCAAGAAATTAATCCATCTTCTTAAGTGTTAACCATCTTTCCAGATGATGATATTTCCAACTGAAGTTCAGGATAAGAAGTGATAGCAGAGGATAAAATTTGTGTAGCATGTGTTTGATTCAGGTTCAGTAGCTGAGACTGCATCCTCCTCTATTACTTCTAGAAGTGTGCAGATAGCAGAGAGCCCAGAATATGTCCTATAAGCAGTTTAATGTGACGTTAACAACTCACCCTCAAATTCTCATCATAATTTCTTTTTTTTTAATTATTTTTATTTAAGCACCATATTTACAAGCATGTTTGTAGTTGGGTTTTAGTTATAAAAAAGTAAAAGTCACCAGTGCAACATTCCCACTGCCAATGCCCATCATCTTCCTCTTCCCCTACTCCTTGGCTGTATTCAAGACCTGCATGGTATTTCTCTCAGTCACTACCATTGTCATGTTAGCCTTTATTAGTTAGCTATTAATTAGTTATTTCTCTAACTGAACTCAACACTCTTTGTGGTAAGCTTCATATAATGAGCTGAACCATCCAGCCCTTATTCCTATTGTCTTTGTGTATTACTAAAATAATATATCATATTTTTCTTAAAATCCATCTAACGGTATAGTATTTCATTGTATATATGTACTGCAATTTCTTTACTCACTCTCACTCATCTATTGTTGGCCATCTGGGTTGTTTCCAGATTCTGATTATTGTAAAGATCACTGCAATGATATAGGTATGCAGAAGGCATTTTTATGTTGTGTTTCTTTTTTTTTGTGTGTGGTTTTTGGGTCACACCCAGCAGCGCTCAGGGGTTACTCCTGGCTCCATGCTCAGAAATTGCTCCTGGCAGGCACAGGGGACCATATGGGACACTGGGATTCGAACAGATGACCTTTTGCATAAAAGGCAAACGCCTTACCACCATGCTATCTCCCGGGCCCCTTATGTTGTGTTTTTGTGTTCTGGGAGTGGTATAGCTGGATCACAAAGGGGCTCAATTTCCAGTTCTTTAAGGTATCTCTATATTGTTTTCCATAAGGCTGAACAAGACAGCATTTCCACAGTAATGCATGAGATTTTCTTTTTCTTCACATCCCCACCAGAACTGATTATCCTTTTTCTTTGTGATGTGTGCCAGTCTCTGTTGTGTGAGATAGTACTTCATTGTTGTTTTGATTTGCATCTCCCTGATGATTAGTGATATGGAGGAAGTGTCTTTCAAACACTTGTATTTCTTCTTTGAGAAATTATTCATTTTTTCTCATTTTTTGGTGGGGATAGATTATTTTTCTTATTAAGTTTTATCAATACCTTGTATATCTTAGATATTAGTCCTTTATTGGATGGGTATTGGGTGTATAGTTTCTCCCATTCTGTTGGTGGCCTTTGTATCCTATTCACTATTTCCATTGAGTTGCAGAGGCTTTTCAGTGTAATATAATCCCATCTGTTTATCTATGCTTCCACATGTTTGGATAGTGCTGTATCCTCCTTGAAGATCCTTTTAGTCTCATGGAATGTTTTTACCTATGTTATTTCTCTATAACTCATGGTTATGGGTCTGGTAGTTATACTAGTCCACTTATTTCCATTTCTATTTTCAGAGCTAGTAAATGATTGTTGAGTTTCAGCCTAGTTGACTTATTAATTGGTGACAGAGCAGTGTTGAGGTCTCCCACTATTATTGTGTTTCTATTGTTTACCTTGCTGATATGCCCTGAGGAATTGTTTATTTTTCCTCTAGGATCTTTTATGGTTGACTCTTGGAGGAAATCAGGGAACAGGAACCTAGCAGGGAGCAAAGCAGTGGTCATTTAAAATGCCTCCTTTGTACCAAAGCACAGGACAGGAATCAGGCACCACTCTTCATGGGCAGAGACAGCTCACCTTGCTGATGTGCCCTGAGAAGTTTTTTCCCCACTCTGGGATTTTTATGGTTGTCTTACAGAGAAAGCAGGGAACAGGAAACCAAGCAGGTAGCAATGCAGTGACCATTTAAAATTTCATCACAATTTCTAATCTACTGAAATGATGCTAGTAGCATTGCCATATTAATCACATAATAACAATTAATAGAGATTTCTTAATTATTGTTGGAGATTGGAAATTTTCTTTGTCACCTCCTTCCAATCCAGTCTTTTAGCACCATATCATAAATCAATGAATATGTGCAATAGATTAGTCAGTAAAGAAGCATGATACAATGATACTGAAAAGACTTCGCTATGGCTGTCAGAATTTTTTTAGAATAGGGTTTCTGACTATTGATTTTAGGAACAGTTTCTACTCTTTTCTGTTTTCTGGCAAACATGAGTAATTATCTAAGATCACATATTTATTAATATTACCCTCAGAAATTTTCAACCAGGTAGTGACTACTAATAAATGTGAGTTTATATTGAAATATGTTTTTTATCTGTTTGTAAAAGGCTATAATTGTGGTAATGAAGACTATTCTTAAACTTGTAAGTCTCCCTCAAGCTTCAGCTAGTCATTTGTTTATTCATTTTATCTAGTTCAAATGGGGATTTCAGAAGATGAAGTGGTAAATCAATTTGTTCAAATAGGAGAAGGCATTCTCAGTGCTCCCCAGATTTCCAAGTCACTCATTTCTTTGTGTAACTGATATACTCCCATCTTCCATTTAGATTTGATTAGGAAAGAAGTGAATGTGGGGCTGGAATGATAGTACAGCAGAAAGGTGCTTGCCTTGCACATGGCTTCCAGAATGATCCTGGGTTCAATCCCCTGTGTCCCATATGGTCCCCTGAGCCAGGAATGATTCTGAGCACCTAGCTAGTAGTAAACTCTGAGCGCCATTGGATGTGGTCCAAAAACAGCAAATAAAAGTGAATGGTTTATTTTAAATAGCTGCATTTTAATGGATTATTCTGTGCTGATTAAAAGTTACGAAGAAAAAATGCTAAGTCAGTCCATGATGTCTATTTTATTTCTAATCCTGTTTATGAAGATACTTTTCAGATAGTTTTAAATACAATTGGAAGGAATAGTAAAGCCCATAACAGACTGTTTATATTTGAGAAATAGAGTATAAATTAGCAAAGATAAGAACACGATTTAAAATGATAGTTGTACCTTTAATTTCTTTATTAAACTATGTTCTCTAGAAAAGGTGACACAGAAATATTTGAAAATATGTGTAGGAACACTGACATAAAATTGGTGTTTTATTTATAGAAATGATAATGTGAAAAAAAAGGTAGTCTGCAGTTTCAATGATAATATATTGTGATATGTGCTTTTTTAAATACATTAACAAAACAAAGAGGAGGAGGAAGAGAGAGAAGAGAAATATGAAGAAGAGGAAGAGAAAAAAGAAAATGTAGAGAGGAGAGAAGGAAGAGGGGTGGAGGAGTGAAGAGGGGATAGGAAAAAGAAGAAGAAAAAAGGAGAAAGAAGAGGAAGAGGAAGAAGAAGAAGAAGAAGAAGAAGAAGAAGAAGAAGAAGAAGAAGAAGAAGAAGAAGAAGAAGAAGAAGAAGAAGAAGAAGAAGAAGAAATGACATACCTATGAGAATTTTAGTCTAAGGAATGTGGAAATCAAGTATGGAGAGTGTATCACTATGTACAGAGAGCAGAACATAATTAATATAGTGATATATTAATTATATAATTAATATAAGAAGCATTGATCATCTGTGGCTCAATACTATACTACCTCTGTTTTTAGAAACAAATCCTATTGGAGCAGTTATACCCATCGGTTTATATTTTGTCTCTATTTGCTTCTAACCTAGAAAGACAGAAAAGAGGAAAGCCAGAATGATGATCCATGTAGTCAAACAGAACAACTCACTAGTTTTTGAAAGAAGTTTGATTCTCTTTGCCCTAAACTATAGTGGTAACCTCTTTTTCTTCAATTTTGTTTCTACCTGCCAGTGTCCTGGATAAAAGCTGTTGATAGAAATCTTATTCTCAAATTTCAAAATGTAAGGTCACTTATCTTTAATGTCTTCCCAGGATGGAAGCAATTGAAACATTTATAAAACAGGACATTCTGAGAAAGAAAAGCAAAAATATTTTTCTAAGCTGGCTACAACAGGCCCTTTACTCACCCTGATGTGATCTTGCCAGATATGGCTCATTTCTTTGTTGTTTGTTTTCCTTTTTTCTTTTCTTTCTTTCTTTCTTTCTTTCTTTCTTTCTTTCTTTCTTTCTTTCTTTCTTTCTTTCTTTCTTT
>PVKC010052008.1:0-10355 GCA_004027635.1 Crocidura indochinensis | reverse complement strand
TAGTAAAAATTTAGAGATGTGCATTTTCTCAGCCAACCCAAGGCTTTTGGGTGATTTAAACATTGTTTTGTCCCACAGAGCATCACACTTTGCCTTTGAGAATTTTTTTTTTTTGTTTTTGGGCCATACCCAGTGATGCTCAGGGGTTACTCCTGGCTATGTGCTCAGAAGTCGCTCCTGGCTTGGGGGACCATATGGGGAACCGGGGGATCGAACTGTGGTTCATCCTAGGCTAGTGCAGGAAAGGCAGGCACCTTACCTCCAGCGCCACCGCCCGGCCCCAGCCTTTGAGAATTTTATATCAAAAAGATTGTGTTCTGCAGATGGCAGCGACAGAGATGAAATAAAATCAAATATATAGCTAAAAGGAATTTGTTTATAATTCTGAAAAAAATTTAATTTTTTTTTTTGGTTTTTGGGCCACACCCAGTGACGCTCGGGGGTTACTCTGGCTATGCGCTCAGAAGTCGCTCCTGGCTTGGGGGACCAGGGGATTGAACCGTGGTCCATCCTAGGCTAGCACAGGCAAGGCAGCCACCGCCCGGCCCCCCAAAATTTTTAAATTTTAATTTGAGAAGTTGCAAAAAATTGATCAGAGCATTGAGTTTTATTCTTAACCCAATTTCTCTGAATGTTAACAATTTTTGTAACCAACAACAATCAAAACTGGAAATACCACTTACACTATACTCTTAACTAATTTATAGATCTATTTGAAAAATAAAATAAAGCATAGTTTAGTTCCTTTGTGATGTATTCAACTTTTACAACAACAAAGCCCAACTAACAGCAACAAATTGTAAGTCTCTATTGGTGCAAATAAATCATCAAAACTGTTGTGACTTAAACCATCTGAAGTATATATAAATATAATATATATTTATAAATATATAAATATAATATATATAAAAGAAAACCTTTTCTTTTATATCCCAATATCTTTTGGGTGAGAAATTTGGACAGGAGATAGGGGTGATAATTCAATTCTTCTGTATGAATTTTAGGCTTCCAACTGGAGACTTTCTGGAAAGCAAAACTCAGAGTTAAAGGAAGGGAGTGTTAAAGTGGGGAATAGTGAGAATGAGTTTGTTCCTGAAGTCTACACCAAAAGAACACCAAAATTTTTTAGAGAAAACCTACCTATCTAGAAAGGGCATTTGGATTAGGGTTTAGGTCAAATGTAAGCCTACAGTGTTGATTAGAAAAGATGGTTGTGCCACTCACTATGAACCCATTTGCCTTATGTAAAAACTTACTCTGAAAGAGTAAAAATTTAATCCTATACACAATCTTACAGGGGACTCTGTCCTACTTACCCTGTGTGGCATATGTACCGCTGAGAGCACCAATGGGGCAGCAGCAGTGTACAAGAATACAACAGAAACGGTAAGGACTGGATCATATGGGAACTCAATTTCCTTTTTTTTTAGGAATCTCCATATTGTTTTCAAAAAAAGGCTGGATTAGATGGCATTCCCACCAGCAATTATTGTTCTTGTACTTTGTGATGTGTGCCGGTCTCTGTGGTGTGAGATGCTACCTCATTGTTGTTTTGATTTGCATCTCCCTGATTATTAGCTCATTTTTTCATGAGCTCTTTGGCCATTTATATTTAATCTTTAAGAAATTTTCATTTCTTTTCCCCATTTTTGATGGTTTTAGATGTTTATTTCTTGTTAAGTTGTGTTAGTACCTTGTATATTTTTTATATTAGCCCCTTATCTGATGGGTATTAGGTGAATAGTTTCTCCCATTTTGTGTACCTTGTATATTTCACCCATTCTGTATACCTTGTATTGTTTCTTCCATTTTGTGTGCCTTGTATATTTTCTATATTAGCCACTTGCCTGATAGTACACCTATAGGAAACACAAAAAATGTAATACAAAAATGCCTTCCTCACACCTATATTCATTGCAGCACTACAATAACCAAACTATGGAAACAACCAAGATGCCCTTCAACAGAGGAATGGCCAAAGAAACTGTGGTACATACACACAATGGAATATTATGCATCTGTCAGGAGAGGTGAAGTCGTGAAATTCTCCTATACATGAATGTACATGAAATCTATTATGCTGAGTTAAATAAGTCAGAGGGAGAGAGATAGACACAGAATAGTCTCAATAATTTATGGGTTTTAAGAAAAATAAAAGACATTAGTGTTGGGGCCTGGGAGATAGCATGGAGGTAAGGCATTTGCCTTTCATGCAAAAGGTCATCGGTTCGAATCCCGGTGCCCCATATGGTCCCCCGTGCCTGCCAGGAGCAATTTCTGAGCATGGAGCCAGAAGTAACCCCTGAGCACTGCCGGGTGTGACCCCAAAACAAAAACAAAACAAAACAAAAAAAAAAAGACATTAGTGTGATAATGCCCAAAGACAATAGAGATGAGGGCTGGAAGGACTGACTTATGATATAAAGTTTATTACAAAGAGTGGTGAGTGCAGTTAGAGAAATAACTCCACTGATAACTCTGTTGACAATGCCAATGAGTGAGAGAAGTAGAATGCCTGTCTCCATTACAAGGGGGGAAGGGCGGGAGGAAGATTGGGGGCATTGGTGATGGGAATGTTGCACTGGTGTAGGATGGTGTTCTTTATATGACTGAAACCCAACTACAATCATGACTGTAATCAAGGTGCTTAAATAAAGATAACAAATATATAGGATAAAGGCCTATTATACACTAAGATAGAGGGGGCAGAAGAGCAATGAGCAGAATACCACATTTCTCTTTACCTGAAAAATAGAGTAGAGCTAGCTCTTGATAATTTGGAACAATTCTTTTAAAGAGTTAAGTATCTTAAGAAGGAAATATAACAATGTTTGCATGTAATAACCCTGCATTAAGAATTTCTGCATGTATATGTACAACTAACTGGAATATTTCTTTACCCTAAAAAAGTGAAGTGATTCAATATATTAAAGAAAAGGTCAGCATATTTACTACAGGGCCTAAGTAGATATTTTAAATTTCTAGGTCATTTGGACTCTATCAGAACTATTCAACCACCACAGAAAAGTGGAAATGTAACAAGAAACAGACACACCAAGGAATGATTTTGTTCCAGTCAGCTTGTTTTTTAAGGACATTGAAAAATGAATCATAGCTTTTCACATGTCTGTTTCTTTTGTTTATTCAACCACTTACACATGTAAAAACATTTTGCCCCAATTTTAATTGAGGCACCAATGAAAATGTATGATTTAATTATTTATACTATAATGTATAATATGTATTATGTAATATAATAGAATTAATGATAGAACATCACATTCTCATTAATGCTGAAAATTATCTTGAGCATTTCTTTTTTGTTCTTTTGTTTGACGGGGCCACACTCAGAAATTCTCAGGGGACTATTTCTAGCTCTGTATTTATAAATTACTTCTGCTAGAGGGACCATAATGGATACCAAGAATAGAACCTAGGTCAGCTGCAAACAAGACAAGTGCCCTAGCCATTGTATGACCGCTCTGGCCTCATCTAGAGTGTCACATAGAATACATTAGTTGGGCCCTGACTTCCAGAATTTCTGCTTTTAGTTGTGCTGTAGCAGTGAGATGGAAGAATTCTGCCTCGCCCCCTCCCCACAGCAATACTCTTGGTTATGATTTATTCTAATAAAGGGACAAGGAGAAAAATCAGGAAAGGGAAAAGAAGCATGGGGTAAAGTCTAGAGGCAAGCATCAAGTGTGAGCTTTCAAGTAGTCTTACAGGATACATTTAACTTCTCCAGGCAATAGGTTGTGACAATTGTAGGAAATATTATTCCAGGAAGGCTTATTAGAGAATTGGCGCAGCAGGGATTTATTGGACACTATCACATAGGCAACCTCTGCCAAGCATGTAGCCAAAATTCCAGAAGCCAATTTAGCATAACAACATTACAAATAATTTACATGAGACTGAGACTTCTAATCAGGGTTAGTGGAATCTGACATTGGCAAGATCTAATCTTGCAAATAGGCTCTGCTACAAAAACAAAAACCAGACCCAGGCCCACTATACTAATGTTTGCAAATTTTCATTCTTTCATACTTTCATGTTTTGCCTTGTTGCTATTTCAAGACCACCTTTTGAGAGCCTGCTGTCAGGAAGCACTCAGTTATAGCTTCTCTATTTAGGATAAGTACTTCTTTCTTGAGATCAGATGCAAAGCAAAGTGTTTTTTAAGGTTTCTTGACTAGAACTAATTCACATGCCCACCTCAAAGGAAACCATTGGCTTCTTAATTTGGACATATAATACTTTAATCAAAGTTATAGTTCCAACACAGAACTGATATAATTTTAACCTCTAGAACTTAGTCAAAGATATCTTCTATCTTCTTATATCACATGGCATGTGAGGTAATAGAAGCAGGTATATTTGGATTATGAGATCTTTCTAGTGTCATTGTTATGTCCTAAGGTTTGGTATCTTTCCCAGTTTGTGCCCCCATGTAGTCAACTGGCTTCTGATAACTTGGGTAGAGAAATTGAAATATTTTTTAACCCTTGGAGAAATGATCACTCTTGAGTTAGTACTTTGTCTGACATACCTGATGTGATGATAGGCACCTTAATTAGATTTTATGTTTCACTACAATGTTTTCTGTGAACCCATAGGCTTATGTCTTTGATGTCTCCAAGTATTAAAGTTGGAATGAGTCCCATCTAAGAACTCAGTTGTTAACTTGATAGAAATCAAAAATAGATTTAGACAATAGTTATTGCTTAATAACATTAATAATTACTAATATTCTTGTATTTGTGTATATTTTACAGGCTCCAAAGCTTTACTACATTTTATTATTGTTCACCTCTATTACTGTATTCCATTTTCTATGACCTAATAATTTTTTCATGTTACTCAATGAAGCAAGAATCACAGTGTTAGAGCACCTATTCAATAAATATTTTATAATGAATAAATCATGTGTGTCATTACTCAATGAATCAGAGAATTACTTTGCTAGGAAATAGCCTCTACATAAATAAAGAATCAATACCACAGTAACTCTAACATGTATTCTGTGATTCCCAATACGAATGAAACTTCTAAGAAATATCCCAGAAACAGCATAAAATCCTAGAAAGGTTGGCCCTACTAAATTATCCTGGTGGCTTCTCCAGTTTCATTTTCTGTGGCCTTCTTGAAGACAAACATTATCCACTATGTTTAGTAAACTAAACCTTGAGAGATAAATTTTAAAATATTTAAAAATTTTAAAGATTATAATGTCTCTTTCCTCAAAGATAAAGAGCTATCCAGACAGAAAGATAAAATAACAGCTCATACTTTAAAAATTAGTTCTGGCTTTTCTATATTATAGTAAAACAGGCACAAATTAATTTTTGTTCCCTTTGAAAAGGGGAAAGCTTATATGGTCAAAGACTCAAGTAAAAGTTTTGATAGCTAGGAATAGGCTTTAATTAGCAAATATTTACCGATAAGTCCCTTAAAATTTTTTGGTAGCTTTGAGGAAGGTGTTATAATAGTCAACAAAAAGAGAATAATGGGTTAAGAGAGATGATAGTGACTGCCAAAAGAAAGAAAAGAAAACAGATATTGAAGGCAAGGCGAAGAAATTTGACTCCTACTGTTGGCAAGAGCATATAAAAGGTTTTAACACTATGAAAAACAATATGAAATTTTCCCAAAGATTAAAAATATAATTATCATATGGTACATCAGCCATTTATATTTAACAAAACAAAATAAGATCATAGAGATATTGGCTTCAGTCACATTTACCCCAATATTGTCCACTATAGTCAGAAGTGGACATAACTTAAGTGTCCATCAATAGAATAGGGCCTACATAAAATTCAGTAATATGCAGCCTTCAAAGGAAAGATTCGTCTTTCTACAGCATTCATAAACTTTATTATTCCAACTACAATAGATTCATCACAACAGAACAAATCTGTGTGATTCACACAAATCTATGTGAATCAGAACTATTTAATGTAGTCAAGAATCATGATACTAGAAAACAAAACAGGTGGCAGTTCAGATGGGGAGTGGGAGAAATAGTGGAGGGGCAAGTATTAGTTTAATGCGTTAAGTGAAATTAGTATAATTCACTTTTATAGGATGAAAAATGTTCTCAGATGTAGTAACAAAGAGTGCATATTAGATCAATTACCCAGTAAGGTGAATACTATACACTTAATGTGGTAAATTTTATGATACATGGATTTTTTTAGCCACATTTTAATATAAGAACCAATCTGGTTCACTTTGTTTCTCTCATATTTCTGTTGGGAAGCACTGCAGCATCCCCAGAACAGTCAGAATGGGTGGATACACAAGGTGCATCCTCCTGGTCATTGTGATATAGAGATACGGTATCTATCTATCTATCTATCTATCTATCTATATATATATATATAAACTGTAGATATTATTAATATATCAATAAGACATTAGATATTAATATTATATAAATTAATATATGTTACATATACAGTTATGTACAGGTCCAACATATATATATATATATATATGTTGGATATATATATCTTGGTTTTATACTTAGGAATCACTCCTGAAGGGTTCAGGTGCCATTTGGTATACTGAGGATTGAAGGTGGGCTGGCTGCATAAAAGGCAAGCACCCTAACTGCTCTAGTAGTGCTCTGTATCCCAGTAAAACATTTTAAAATGGAAAACTGAAGGATAATAACTAACAAATTACTCTGAAAGTTGTCATTCAAACTATAGACTCTGAGGACAGTGTAAGGGACAGTAAGTATCATTTGGCAGATGCTTAAAAATGACCAAGCAGAGAATTTAGGCTCAAGCAGAAGTTTTTCTAAACTTGCCCCTGGTTCTTTGAACTCAAAATCCCTATCATCACCACCACCCCTGCCCAATCAGCTTGGTTTCATTCAAATTTCTAGCTTTATTTAGACTTGCTGGTTTGCTTTCTTTTAAGAGCTGAAGTCCTTCTCATTGTCCTACTTTATGCCATTTATGCTCTGGGCCTTTCCCCAAACCAGTTCTTTGTCTCTGGCTTCCCTGGACAGAATGACACAATGAAGTTTGTATACATAGGAATATCCTTCAGGTGAATTGCAGGACACATCTTCCAGCAAGTAGACCTGAAAGGGAGTTTTTCCTCTCCTGGTCCTTAAATTTTACCATATATCAGATTGGTTTCTTCTCTTAGAAATAAATAGCTAACTCCAGTGTACCCTTATGTTTGTTCCCTTGGAAGTGACTGTCATCGCCTTTCTTTAAATAAAACTTCCTTTCATTGAAGATCACTTTGGATGCTGACATTTTAAACAGGTTTGAACAAATGGGCCATGGTTTTATTGCTGCTTTTTTGGTTTTCATTTCCACTCATTTTATCACCTTTGGTTAAGCACTGAAGACAGGACAGTCTCTTCTTGTTCCCCTTTGGACTAATTACCCAGGAAGGTTCCCTTCTACAACAAACCAAGTTCAATAGGTTTGGCAGGAGACACTTCTGATGCCGTCAGCTGGAGTTCGGGACAGAAATAGGAGTGAGGGGCACAATTTTTTTTAAGGAACAAAGCTAAGGTATTTTTTAAGATGCTGATTTAGTGTGTTATTGAAAATGCTGCCCACATAGCCTTTTAACCCTCAAAGATATCAGATAACTTTTTTCTTGGAGTGAGATGAAGTGGCTGTCATTATCTTCGAAGGTCTGTATCATATTGGAATCTGTCGGTGCAGGTCAGGGAGTCCTCGTTGCTCTGGGCCCAGCTCGGGGACTGAATTACATTTCCAGGGCACAATGGCTGCAGAATGGGTGGGTGCTTTGTCATTTAAACTGCATAAAGAGGCAGAAATTGATTTTTATTGTGGATCTTCATATCTAATAAAGCTCCAAGGGGCTCTTTTCTTCTCCGATTGAATAGCCATTGAATGCTTTCAATCTAGTTCTGTGTTTCATGCCTAAACTGAATAGCGGGAAGGCAGAAAATAGATGGGGGAAAAGAGGCCAAGTCACTTTCCAGATTGAAAAGGATATGGCAGAGAAATAAATAAAAAAAATAAAATAAAATAAGACTATTTGGAAAAGCATTTAAGTGGAAAGGGGAACTTTCTTGCTGCTCTGGAAGGAAAATTGCTTTTCGAGGTGTGTGTGCAAGAGCATATGAGCACACAGATGTGTGTCTATACACACTCGCACATGTGTAAATCCACTTGTCAGTGAGTGTAGATCATCAGAATACTTTCTAAATACCTGTATAAATCTATTTGTGGATAATGGGATAAGAGCTAACTGCTAACTGCAAATTTATCTCTCCAAGCCACCATGGCCTTGAAAATTCAGAGTCCTGTGACCACAGAAACTCTAGCCAGCACAACTCATGAAATAGACTTTAGGGAAGGAAGAATGTGCTATTGTTCATCCCTTGTGTCACAGAAGATCTGGTGCCTTTGATGATAGCAGAATGCCTGCAAGCTGTTCATTTAATAATCTAGAGGAGAAATAAAATTCTTCCAAACACCTCCACCTGCTGGATCCTGATTTACTTTTCTAGATGGGACTGGCTAGTTAATATCTTGAATTTTCACCCCATCAACCTTCTAAAAGCAGCCTAATTCTTCAGAGTACTTTGAGTATTTGTGTCTTCCACCAGGTACCTGATTGTTTAGTTCAACAAAAGGAGGCTCTCAGTTCTATTTTATTCCAGTACCACACTGTTTTGATAATAATAGCTTTATAGTTTCTATACTATGATATAGTTGACTATAGCTGACTAGATTTTATTTATAGTTTATAGTTTAAAGTTAGGGTATGCAATTTCTACAAGTAGAACAAACTCATTACTCCATGCAGATTTTAACAGTATCTGTTCTATATTCTTGAAGAATATTCTGGAACTTTTGATAGGAATACCATTGAATCTCTATATTGCTTTGGGTAGGATGGCCATTTTAATGATGTTGATATTTTCATTTGTCTGAATATGGCACATATCAATAAACTCACTTTTATCCTTGAACTCATCCTTCTGAGCTGGCAGAATATTATTGATGAAAATGAAGACTATTATTCTCAAGAAACTTTTTTCATTGAATAGTCTAACAGAAACTGTAACTGTATAATTTATAATTTTCCTAAACTATTTTAAGGGTGTAGGGAATTTAAGACATACTTTAATTAACGTATGTGCTTGTAAAAATATAATGTATGTATAAGCATTGAAGATAATTGCAAAATATACTTGAACTTACTACTGTTTTATTAACAAATCTACCTTAATCCAGGATTAAGACTCAGTAAGATTAGAGGATTTCTCTCATCTACAGCTTGGAGCAAGGGACTTTGTTATTTTTTTTAATTTATTTTAATTATGACAACAAAGATGCAAAGAAAGAGGGCAGGGTAAAGTTACAGTGGAAGCACAATCACCCATAAACAGAATTCTCGGTAGTCCCATCGATGATATCCCAGCCTTGAAATTTCAGCCAAAGAGCATTAAAAAAAACAAAGCTGAACCCATGTACAATACAATTACTTTGTCCCTTAAATCCCCAATTGTAGTACATACTATTTCTTAGCAGCACAAAATATAATCTAAAGACATTAGACTTATATAACTCCTTAAACATTGAGGGCAAAGTATATTTATCTAGTTCCATGCATATGTATACTAATTTAAGTTAACCCCAATGTTTTAGTGGATTGTTTTTATTAAGAATTGGAGTCAAGGGAACATAGTAAAAAACGGTGTTAAAATGGCATTTGTTTGCATAGGCCCACCAAAATATAAGGGACATGGAAAGAGAAATTATGGCCTAAATACAAGGAGACCCTACTCCTGAAGTTTCCTGGCACAGGACCGACTCTAGGCTCCAAGCAAACTAGTTTGTCCAATCCAAGTCATCGTCTGTAGTGGCAATACATCTTCATTTCTCACATAGTCTCTGTTATTGGTATCATGCTTCTGTATTGAAGATCCTGGGGTCTGTATATCCCATATTGCAGTCAATATGGTGCAGAGCATCCTCTCGTTTCACCTCACACTGAAGGGGCAATAGATAGAACCATGTCCCATAGAGCAGGTCATTGTTGTCAAGTCTTCTCAGTGTTAACGGAAGTCTCCTTTTAGGAGATCGATGTCAGACCTTTGGTAGTGTCTTTCCTGGTAGAGGATTGCTTCTAGATGTTGCTATAAAAGACCTTGGATGTTTCGTAGATAGCTTGCCTAGTTCTGGCGTGAATGGAGGATGCCCATTCTTCTGAGGCCTGTGCCAGGTCATTATATCAATGTTCAGGGTGTAAGGTACATTGTAATGAGATTTGTGTGTTCCTACCTCTATTAGATAAGAACTTATCTGTATGTATACTGTTTTCCCATTTTAATGTGTCTATGCAAA
>PVKC010052007.1:0-10265 GCA_004027635.1 Crocidura indochinensis | reverse complement strand
AGCCTTGTATCTGCCCTCCACTCTAGGCTGTTTATACCTTTGGTTGTTGGGCAGGCCCTGCTTCTGTGGCTGCTGGACCTCAATCATGCCTTGGTAAGCTGCCTGCTGCTAGTTAGGCATCATGAGCTGTAAACTAGGCTGCTGAGATGGTTGAAGCAGTTGCTGACCATGCTGGGGACGAGAGGCCACTGGGACTGAGAGAGGTTGCTATGTTAGTTAGAGTTAGGATACTGTCCAGGGGGATAGTAAGAAACCTGGATCTGCTGTGGGGGCTGCATGTAGTTCTGGGGTGGCAGGACTTGTGTACCTCAGGGTAGAATGACTGGAAGCAGGGAGGGGCTGAAGTGGAGAAGCCACGATGAAGCTCATTTGCTGAAAGTGCTGCAGGATGAGTAAGGGCTGGAACAGAGCTAGAATGGACCAGCCGCTTTAGTAGAACCTTGGTGGCTAAGACTCGTTTATCCAAAGGGATTGCCGAGGTCATCTGCCTTTGAGATCATGCAATTATTGAGAGGTGGCATTGCATGGGTGGGAGAGGAAGAAGTTGCTGCTGCTGTTTCTGTTGCTGGGCAGTACAAGGAAGAAGGCCCCAGACAGATTCGGTTGAGGGGACCTGGTTGCACCTTTTTTTTTCTTTTTAATTTTGGACCATAACCAGTGACGTCCAGGGGTTACTCCTGATTATGCACTCAGAAATCGTTCCTGGCTTGGGGGGGACCATATGGGACGTTGGAGATCGAACCCAGGTCCGTCCTGGGTCAGCCTCGTGCAAGGCAAACACCCTACTGTTGTGCTACAGTTGTGGGCTCTGGTGGAATACTTCTGGGGCACCTTCCACCATGCCTGGTCGAGAGAGAGATTCTTTCTGTGCTGCTACCTTTACTGCTCCCAATGCTATAAACTTGGATGAGGATAGTGATTCCACTGAAACTGCTGGCTTCGGTGACTGAGGGATCCATGTTTTGAACAGAACCATCAGCACCTGTGCTGCTCCAAGGCAGTGGTTCCAGGGATTTGAGTTTACTGTCTGCTGCTCTGGCAATTGCTAGAGGTATAGCTCAGCCCTTCACAATCCCCGCCGCCCAGTCTCGTGTCATTTAGATATCTGTTCTGGTCAGTCGTCTCTTGGACAAATATTCCCTCTTAGACCCTTTGGTATTCCTCCTTTCTCTCTTCTATTGACTTGCTCCTCCTTCTATTCTGCAATGGAACTCTGTTCTGGCTATCCTCTCCATCCATACTGGCATCATCTCTCTTGAGAATGAATCTCTGTTGAGATTCTGAATTCTCCTCTTTTATATATTCTGAGAACCTCTATGCGAGAATTCTTGTGTTATTGATTTTGTTGATGATGACGGTTTTCCCAGTTTGCTCAACATTGTGTTCCATCCCCGAATAGGTGACTACCTGGTGTAAAAGCTTCCGATGATGGGCAGTCATCTGAGGGAACTTCTTGAACTGGTTATTGTTATCATTAATAAATTCCAGAATTTCCTGTTCTAATTTTAACAGCATCATCCTGTCCCTTTAAATATTTCTCAAAATATTTACAAGAAATAAATGTAGATTTATCCCAGTAGAGTCTGTATATTCTTGGCTAGAATCTCTAGACAGCACCTCTAAATTCTTTTTCAGAAATATCTTTTGTGGACTTTTCTTCTTCTTTGTCAGTGATAGGTGATGTGCAAATGAATGATATCCTGGGTTTCTAGTGGCCCATCAGCAGTGGGGACAGAGTACTCTTCACATACAACTAGGCTACAACTAGACTTCATACCAACTTTAGCTTGGAAATAAACTTGTCTCTTTTCTTGGCATGATCATGGTTGGATGTGTGCGCCCTATGACTCCTGGTGTGAACTGGTATCTTCAATCCCTTTCTTAATTTCTTCCTCACTTTGAGTCTTAGATATAAACTTGTTTTGGTTTACAGATTCTTCCACCATTTTCTTTTCTGATTCTTTCATTTCTAGAGTCTTGAGCGTTACTGTGAGACACCTTCAATAGAATACAGTAGACTCTGATCTCTATCTCAGACTTATTGTCTCATGCATTCATTCAGCTCAAGTATAAGAATGGCAGCATCAAACATAATTTGGCGTGACATTGGGGAAAGGATGGTGAATAACTTCCAGTAATTCACCTTGCACAGGCCTTAGTGGTAGAAGTGGCGCGTCTGGGGGTGGGCTCTTCTAGGTGGGGTGGGACTCCCAGGGAGGTAGAGGTCCCCGCCCTTGGGGACTCCCTGGGGGAGCTGGGTTGGAGAGAGGGGAAAGGGCTTGAGAAGGAGGGAGAATCAGAGGGAACCAAACCCTGAAAGGGAGAACAAGAGCTATTGATGTATTTATTGGGCATCTCAAGCAGTGTTCCAGGAGCCTGGACATCACTCCCTGTGATAATGAGTCAGTTGAGCTAGTGGTTTCATGCTAAATCCTGAAGATGTGATGCTGCTTGGATCCTGTGGTCCTTGTGGGCCTCGGGGTTTGTGGGCACCGTGTGGTACTTGGAACTTCTGGGATACTCCTGGCTTTGCTGGGGATAGGAAGCAGGTGGTCATGCAGTGTTGGGATTTGAAACTAGGTCATGCACCTCTAACCTTCTACTATCTCCTCAGGCCCTGTGGTTAGTTTTAAAACGAGCATCCTGTGTAGTAGTTTGGGCCCTATACACATTCATGAACTTTTTTTAGCATTCCATATTTTTTAAAACGTAATTTTTGTACGATGATGCTGATGCTGATGTTTATTTTAACCACACCTCATAGTACTCAAAACTTATTTCTGGCTCAGAACAATAAATATATTTGTCTTATTTTTAAGATACTAGTGGCACTTTGGGATCATAAGGGTGTCAGGGATGGAACTGGAGTTAGCCACTGCAAAAATGCCTCAGTCCTCTATCATCTCTCTGTCCCTCAAATTTTCTTAGGGTTGAGCTTCATTTATTGTATAATAATATCACAATTTTTGTCCATACATTTGTTATTTGTCATTTAAGTTGTTTAGGTATATTAGTAATTACAAACAATGTTTGTAATGGCATATATATACATATGCTTTTCCAGATTAATACTTTTATATTCTTGGCATAGACGCCATGAATCAGAATCACTGGGTCATGAAGTTCTTTCTTTACCTCATTCCTGTCAGTGCTGATTGCTTCAATCCTTTTAAAATATAGACCATACTTAGCTCGAGATGATATCTAATTAATATTTTGTTTTTTTAAATTTTTTCATTTTATTCATTTATTTATTTATTTATTATTTTTTTGAATCATAAGTCTTTTACAGTTATATTTAAGGTACACAGAAACAGTGAATTAGGGCAATTCCTACCACCATAACTTTCTACCTATCTACTAAATCAGTGTTGATGAATACTTTTCCTTTTGCCTACTTCCCATCTAGTTGTACGTATTTTATTACTAATTTTGGGGAGGGGGTTGAGAACATACCTTGCTGTGTTCAGGGATCACTCCTGATTCTATCCTTAGGGAGTACTCCTGGAAGTGCTTGGAAATATATGGGATTTCAGGAAGCTAACTCAGATTGGCTATATGCAAGTTAATAGTCAACTCACTGTATACCTCTCTGGCCCTTGTTTGTCTCTTTAAAGAAATATCTGTTCAACTTCTTTTTACCATTTTTGACTGTGTAAATTGTTTTGTTGTTAGTGTTATTGTTGAATTTTGTGATCCTTATTATGAAGCCAGCCTTCTACTATATTTATGGTGCTATAATATTTTCTCTCATTCAGTATAGTATGTTTTCATTTTAGCTGTAATTTTGTTCACACACAGAAGATTTTAAATTTGATAGGTTCCTAATTATTTGTTTTTGCATTTGTTTACTTTGTCATTGAAGACACCTCTGAAGTCAGTGTCATGGAAAGTTCTGCTTATACTTTCCTCATTGTTTTAATACTGATATATTTAACTCATTTTGAATTAACCTTCGTATACGATGAATCTGTTAACAGGAAATAGATCAAAATTATCTGGGAAGTCAAAACTGACAAAGGATAATACCTAATTCTAGAATATTCAAGAAACCCTTGTAAATATTCCATAAATCTTTATTAAAATGTAGGAAATCATGCTATTTCTGTGGAACTTAAGTTCTGATCCCTTGGAGGCAGGGGTAATAAGGTTTGATTAAGCATGATTTGTAGACAATGTGGGAACCTGTCCTAGGGGAACAAATGGATGACATATTGTAGACATTCACTGAAGTAACAAATTGAAGACAAAGTTTTGTTGTGAAATATTTCAAAAGTAGTAGAGGAAAATAACCAATAACGTAATTTATTAGGAAAATTGAAAATGAACACATAACAAAACAGTACCATATTGCATATCTACCTGTGTATCCAAGAAAATTGCTATACACATTAGAATAATTTTCTGTAGATAGAACAGTAGATTGGGAATGAAGATTGAAGATAAGGAAGGCAAATAAGATAAAAATAGAGTGGGGCCTTGAATGGATGGTTGATGAATACTGTAATCTTGACAGTGTGACCTACACTCGTTTACATTTTAGGTTGTTTATTAAGCAAGTTTTATTAAGATTCTGTCATGCATACCAGCTCCTAGTCAATCATGACCACTATTTAAAATATTTCTTGTCAAGAAATATTTCTTGTCAAGTTTAAGCGGAGACTTTTCTGTAATTATTTCATTGGTAGCAGCTACCGTTTATTGGTATGAATTGTAAAGTCACTATACATCAAATGATTATCTTCTTCCAAAATCATAGATCTCAAATATTCATGGGAATGTTATGGTGCTTCTATTAATGACTTTGGATTCTAGAAAGCTTCAATTCACCTCCTCTATCATTTTATTTAATGTCATTTACATTTTGGTTACTACTTCTTCCTCTGTCTTTCAAAATTATTAAATAATATTAAAATATTTAAGTTCTCAGATAGCAGTAAGTTTTTCACTATTATCCCCATATTTGATAGAATAAAATTTATAAAGTGTAGGAGAATTAGAAGAATACCTGGATCTGAGACATTTTATTGTGGAAGATTTAGTGAATTTGTCAGAACTCAAAGCTGATCACTCTGTATCACTTGATATTATGAAATTCATGCTAAACCTAGAATTTTTTTATGAAAGTTAACTTTCCTCTTGAATTAGCAAGAAAGTTCTTGTCTATTAAACATATCACATTTATTCTCTTCCTGGTAAAATATGATTTTGTGGATTTTTTGCTTGATAATTTTGTGCTACGACATGTGTCATTTTGTTAATTCTGGATAACGAGGACTGACCAAAGGAATTTATTAAGATTTTAATGATGTTAATCTCTATTCATTGATGGTAGTTCGAACATTGCTGCTAAAACATGAATTGAACATAAAAGAATACTGTGGAGCTTTTCAAACAGGTTTTTCAAACTTTTCAAACTCAGGCTTTTCAAACTCAAGCTCCATACTAAATCTACTGAACAAAAACTGATGCCTAATGAGATCCTCAGGTGATTTTTACCTACTCTAGAATTTGAGAAGTGCTAAAAATTATTCATTGGCATCTGGATAGTGATGTCAGGTTGAAAAGATGTTTCAAAAATTATACTCACTTTCACTTACATGGTTAACCTTGTTTTGCTCATTAATTCTGTCATCTATTAATGCTGTCATCTAGTCATTTACGAAACATTTGGCATTTATATTCCAGCCTCCATATTGAGTTAAGTAAAAAGAAGAAAACATGATATGCTAAGGAATTTCTGTATTTTTGAATGCAAAAATAAATGTAGAGAAAAGCATAGAAACTGAAGGGAAATATGCTTTTGGTCCTCTGGGAACAGTTCCTGACTTAGCAGTATATAGCAGCATCAGGTTGGCGAAAATCATCCTGAACATATTCAGTGGTGTTAACCTATCCATTGGAAGCAATAAATATAGAATCTAGGTCTTCTGGGATGGAGGAGCCTATTTTTCAGGTATCCAGCTAGTCCAACTCTAGGTCTCTGACTCAGGCTAATAATTGACCCGGCACTTCTGCTTCCCTAATTTCTGGAACAATGAACTAAAGGATCTGAAAATCTGGGTGTATAGGCTGGGCATACTTAGCTTGGGAAATTTTCTACTCTGTGTTTGTGTGGTTAGATTCAGGATCCATCAGCCAAGTTTTTCAGAACTGTTGGGAACTAGAAATGATTGGATTCTAATGATGGACACTAAAACCAGTGCATTGAGATGGGTCCCCAGAGGGGACAGGAACTGGAAAAGGCCACATTCAAGTTCTTTTAAGTTTTATGGTACACCAAAGTGAAGCAGCATTGGGATTTTAGAAATATTGTGCTCATTGATTTTGTAATATTTGCTTTAAGACAGAGATGAATAGTATCTGACAATCCATCAGTTTTGTGTGCATTAGCCACATAGAGGATTAGCTAGGAAAGAGACTTGGGAAATGTGTAATTTATAGCAATTACCATCAAGTTCAAATCTAAAGTTCAGGATTTTTTCTTTATTCAGTACTTGTTTCCACAGTCAAAGATATTGTTAAGGGAAAAAAAGCATATTCTAATTATGGGAGGGAAATCTAACTTAAGTCAGATGAATTTAATTCTTCCCGTTCTTTCCATAGTGCAAGTAACAAATTTTAGTAGCTTTCTGTCTGCATAGAGAAGAAATAAACATTAAAAATAGCTTATTATTTATTGGGATACATTGTGAAATACTGCTTGGCTATGAATACTTTACTTTTTTAATTAGTAAATTAAATTAGTAAATTTGAATTGAATCACTATGAGATAAACAGTTACAGAGCTGCTCATGACTGAGTTTCAGTCATACAGTTTTCCAAAGCCCTCTACCAGTGCTTATGTACCACTGCCACTGTACCCAGTTTCCCTACATCCCCCAGTTTGCCATTATGACAGACATTTTTATTCTCTCTCTTTCTCTATTCTATATAGTTATCACAGATATGCTATTTTGAATAATATTTGTGAGATTTGGCCTTCTTATACAATGAAGATAAGATAGCTAGACTATACCAAGAACCTAAAAATGAAATGAAATCATATTTATTGTTTTGAATCAGGGAAGATACTAAATAAGTTTTATAAAATTACTCAGAATGACATATGTGATATTTATAATTTTTTTCTTTAATGAAGTTCATTTCATCCTTGATTTCCTTCAATTGCTTTGACCAGACAAGACATTCTTTATTATCCAGTATAGTACAACTAAACTAACCTCTCAAAGTAACTTCTCAACTACATTAAACTGTTTATCATCAGTGTAATTTCTTTCTTTGACAATATTTTTTTATTGTGAGTAATGTGACTTTGACAATATTTTTCACAGTCAGTCTTTTGTGTCCTTTATTCCTTTGTTTTCTCCTTTTCTTCCACAGAGGGGTGACTTGTCACATATTTCTTACATTTTATTTTGGCATCAGGCAAGTCATGGAATGCTTGTGGGGCTTTTTGGGGTTTCTTGTCCCACCTGTACTTTGGCTTGGTTTCTGTCATAAGGTGGAGGGTCCTGCAGGAGTGATCTCTGGAGGCCTATTACCTGAAGTTCCTGACCTAGTGTTGCTGGCCAGTCATCTGGGACTAGCTCTTCCCTCCCAACTGCAGAAGCTTTGACCTTTGGAGATATATTCTCTGAAACTTTTTTGAGGGGGGTTAAGTTTAGGATCACACTTGGCTGTAGTCAGAGCTTACTTCTGGTTTTATGCTTGGAGATCACTACTGGTGGAGCTCAGGGATCATTTATTATGCTCACGATCTATATACCTTTTACTACCTCCTGGGGTTTACATTATACCTCTTGACTAGACAGCTTCCTGATCACTTCAGCCCCTCAGTTTACTTATTAATCCTGTCCCACTCCTCGGTGTGGAAAAGAACTCTTGATGGCTCTTTCTAGATCACTCTGGAGTAGAGAGCTGGTGTTAGCTCTTACTCTTTTATCTCTGAACTAGTTCTATAGGGCATGCTAATAGCTACTATCTAAAAGTCCAGATTAAGGCAGGAATAATACTAATAAAAATAAATAATAATAATACTAGGGATAAAACTCCCACCCCCAAGCCTGTGAAGTAGGATTCTTCTACTGGGTCACATACCTGCATCTCAGGTGATATGTAGTTTCAAGGTCAGTTCTTCATCCCACAGTTGAGCCCCACATCATTTTTGGTCTTATATCCAACTTTACTCAAAATTTACTCCTCTTCTCAGAAATCACCCTTGGCAGGCATGGGGGACCATATGGGATGCTGGGATTTGAACCACCGTCCTTCTGCATGAGAGGCAAACGCCTTACCTCCATGCTATCTCTCTGGTTCCCTCAAAATTTACTCCTGACTTTGTGTTTAGGAATTATTCGTGGCAGCGCCAGGGGATTGATTATATGGGGTACCAGGGATCAAATTGGGGTTCACAGTATGCAAGGCAAGGAAGACACTGTTAATATCTTAGTTATTTCTTTGGCTAACTTTCTCATTGTACTTTTTGTTTTTCTCTTTTGGTTTTGGGCCACACCTAGTAGTGCTCAAAGGCTTCTCCTGGTTCTTCTCTCAGGAATCACTCCTGGTGGACTTGGGGGAACATATGGGATGCTGGAGATCAAAACTGAATCAGCCACATGTAAGGAAAGTGCCTTAACTGCTGTGCTATTGCTCTGGCCCTCATTGTATTTTTAGCAATATAGATAGATGATACTAATATGTTTTGCCCCTTTGCTCCCAAACTCACTTTTTGGTGAGAGTTTTGGGGATGAAATCTAGGGTCTCAGGCATTTGTTTTCTGACTGAGTCACACCCATCACCCTTCTCTTACCCTTTGTAGGATTCTGCACTCTGGAATAAACTTGATTTGTCAGATGATTAATTTTGCTATTTAAAGATTCCCTAGAGGGCTAATTCCCCCATAAAGAAGGAACCCTTGTGGTTGGGCGGTGACGCTAAAGGTAAGGTGCCTGCCTTGCCTGCGCTAGCCTTGGACAGACTGTGGTTCGATCCCCCGGTGCCCCATATGGTCCCCCGTGCCTGCCAGGAGCGACTTCTGAGCACATAGCCAGGAGTAACCCCTGAGCATCACCGGGTGTGGCCCAAAAACCAAAAAAAAAAAAAAAGAAAATAAAAAAGGAACCCTGGTTTCATAGCCACTCACTGAGGATGTGTTCTAGAAATCCAGAAAGTGGATATCTTTTTTTCTTCTTTTCTCTTTTTAATTTGCAGTACTGCATTTTCTGATGCTTGAATTTTATGTTAGATCTCTTTAGAGTGCTTGATACGAATATCAAGCAATTTAAGAGCAAATCTGGCAAAGTAAAAATAAGTTAAGAATTAGAGGTATGAGCTTAGTAATTCAGACAGCCGTAAATTGCTTTAACCTTTTCAAATAAAGGCTTGGTTTCAAGACAGCATGATTAAATCTGGCTAGTTGTGTGTATTGCCTTTTATTTCTTTTGCTGAAATCTACTTTTAGGGGTTGGCCTGTACTCATTTTGCCTTCCTACTATTATAGCCTTCCTACTATTATAGTCATGTCTAAGAAACACTTAATGGAATAAAATTTCAAGGCATCGAATGAAATGTAGTCATAGAGAGCGTGTGTTAGAATAGTGGACTGAGTAATATGAAATCAGAATTTAGAATTCCTATTCATCTCCAAGTGAAACAGATCTACTCAGCATGCATGAATTCAGTTTTTAATGGATCTAATGCTATCTGGATAAGCTTTTTATTGGCTAGGAATCATGTTTTTTCCACTCATATAATATAGACCTCAAATTATCATATAAATATTCTGAGGCTTATTTCTTAAGTGATTTTTACTTTTATAGTATTC
Organism: Crocidura indochinensis; assembly: GCA_004027635.1. Classification (NCBI taxonomy): domain Eukaryota; kingdom Metazoa; phylum Chordata; class Mammalia; order Eulipotyphla; family Soricidae; genus Crocidura; species Crocidura indochinensis. Next base: position 439 of record PVKC010052007.1, on the reverse strand, counting down.
ACATAGGTATTCACCTAAAAGCCAACTATTACCAAGAATTTGATAAATAAACACCATGGACTCTCTATGATTCAGAAACTTTCAGTTTCTTCTGGGAGACTTACCATTTGTGACACAGTGGGTTTTATTTTCTAAACTGAGGTCCAATTGGAAGGTACTGATTTTGTTTGGTCAAAAAAATCCCTCTGGCACATTGGTATTAAGGACCTTCAGAAAAACAACCACTGAAGCATTAAAGCTCTAGGAGGGAGGCTGCAGTGATATCTGAATAGTCCAAGGTTGAATCCAGAATTGATATTCATCATCCATGTGCAAAACATGTCCATTATATTTGAGAGCTTTAAAGAAAAAACACAAAATATATTTTGGAAAGTTTATCACCAAGTATAGTAAGTAAATCAGAAGTAAAACCATTGGTTACAATAGAGGGTGGAAGTCT
>PVKC010052006.1:0-10338 GCA_004027635.1 Crocidura indochinensis | reverse complement strand
CTCCTGGCAGGCACGGGGGACCATATGGGGCACCGGGATTCGAACCGATGACCTTTTGCATGAAAGGTAAACGCCTTACCTCCATGCTATCTCCCGGGCCCCCCTCTATCACTTCTTGGTAGTACTTTGATAATCAAAAAATTTTAGTCAAAGACCAAGTGTTTGGTATCATTTCATGATATTTATTATTATGTTGTTTCTTAGTAAAGGAGTGTGATTATCTAGTATTTGTTATCTCTCTAACTTATTTCAATTAATATGATGCCCTCTAGTTTCATTAACTTGCAAAGAAGTGCAAGGTTGCATCTTTTCTTACATCTGTATGGTGCTCCATATCACAATGTCTTTATTCAATGATCTGTCAGTGGTACTTGGGTTGTTTCCATATCTTGGCTACTGCATTTAGTGCAGTAGTGAAAATAAACATATATACATATTCAGTTCTTATAAACAAATTGTTGTTTTTAATTCATTGAATAGATACCAAGAAGTGAGATTACATAGTTAAATGGAAACTCCTCATTGTTGAGAAATATGCATATTGCTTTTTATAGAAATTGGATTAAAAACATTATGCACAACTTTGAAAAAGGATTTATTTTCAGTATTTCTCTCCAACAATTTTTCTTAGTCTTTTGTATATGCCATTGTCACTGGTGTGAGATGATAGGGATTTGCATTTCCTTGATAACAAGTAACACTGAGCACTTTTTTATGTGCTCAATGATATCTATATTTTCTTTTGGTGAAAAAGTTTGTTAGCCTCTTTTTACTTAATTTTATATTACTGTTGTTATTATTACTATGTTATTATTTTTTTATTATTTTATTGGCCACACCTGGAGGTGCTCAGGTGTTACTCCTTGCTCCATATTCAGAAATTACTCTGGTGGTGCTTGGGATCAAATACGGGTAGGCTGAATGCAAGTCAAATGAACTACTCTATGTACTAGAACTACTATGAACTACTCTATGAACTATTACTATGTACTAGTCATCTAATTTCTAGATCATACTCTAGATCTATTAGAGAGTGTGGTGTGCTGTGGTTTCTCCTCTCCCAATTTTTATGGTGTTATTGATTTTTATATTTTTGAGTTTTGTGAGTTATTTCTATACCTTCCGTATTAGCCCATTACCTGATGTATGGTTCACAACCAATCTCTCCTATTAATTACAATCTGTTTCTTCTGCCAAGGGGAATCATGTAACTGAAAACACCATGGAGCTTGTATAATTGTATATATTGTATAATTCTGCATATGCTTTTCTCAGTGTATCTTAAGGATTCTGGTCTAATATCAAGATCTTGTATTCACTTTGAATAGTCTTTTGATGGTTTGTTTTTGGGCCTCACCTGGAAATATTCAAGGTTTACTCCTGACTTTACATTCAGGAATTATTTCTGGAGGTGCATATGGAATGTCTAAAATTGATTGTGGGGAGGCTATGTGTAAGAGATCACCCACTGTAGGATCTCTCTTACCCCCTGAATTGACTTATATGTGAAATATAAATTTAGTTTATTTTTATTAAGTCTTTTTTTTGGGGGGGGTTTGATTTTTGGGTCACACCCAGCAGTGCTCAGGAGTTACTACTGGCTCTATGCTCAGAAATCACTTCTGGCAGGCTCAGGGGACTATATGGGATGCCAAGATTTTAACCACTGACCTTCTGCATGAAAGGCAAATGTCTTATCTCCATGCTATCTCTCTGGCACCCTTTACTAAGTTTTTTAAAATAGTAAATCTTTTTATTTAAAGCATTCTAACTTACAAAGTTATTCATAGTACAATTTCGACATACTAATATTTCAGCTCCAATCTCACCACCAGTATTATCTCTCCACTAATGTTCCCAGAATCCATTTGATATTTCCCCTGTGTCCCAGTCTGTCATCATAACAGGCACCTTTTAAAGTTTTTTTTTTTTTTTGTTAAATTTTGGGTCTCATGTTTCATTGTTGTTGACTCTAAGTTTTGGACATTTGACCTGTCCTTCCTTAACACCATCCAGTTCTTCCAACACCATTTGTAAAGAAGCAATATTTCCTCCACATCCTTTACTCTGCTCCTCTGTTATAAATTAATTGCTCATGGATCTGAAGGTTTATCTCAAGGGTCTGAATTCTAAAGCAGTGGTCAAAATCTATTCAAATTTTAGTGCCACACTGTTTGATTACTATACCATTAGAGTATAGCTTTGGGAAAGGTAATGTGACAATTTTCAATTTCTTTTTTTTTTTTTTTTTGGTTTTTGAGCCACACCCGGTGACGCTCAGGGGTTATTCCTGGCTATGCGCTCAGAAGTTGCTCCTGGCAGGCAAGGGGGACCATATGGGGAACCCGGGGATCGAACCACGGCCCGTCCTAGGTTAGCACAAGGCAAGGCAGGCACCTTACCTCCAGCGCCACCGCCCGGCCCCACAATTTTCAATTTCTTATTTTGCAGTGTAACTTTGACAATTTGGTTGTTTTAGGATTCTAAAAAACTTTATTAGTGACTGTTCTAAGACATTGAAGAATGTCATTAGAATTTTAATAGAAATTTCATTGAATTCATATAATAATATATGTGGAGTGGTTATTTTGCCAATGCTAATTATTTGAACCCATGAGCATGAAATATTTTTTTTATTTCTGAAGTTCTATTTATTTCCGAAGTAACTTATAGTTTTTATAGTATGTGACTTTTTATACCTTTGATAAGTTTAATATCTTTTGATTCCTAGGTACTTTGTATTTTTTAACCAAATAGACCACTCCATTTAAAATGTTATTATTTTTTATTATAACAATAATTTTTATTTTGACCAAAGTGGATTCCATATCTTTTACAGTAATATTTTAGGTACATATTAACATTGAATCAGGGGATTCCCAGTACCTCCCTCCACCCCCATTCCCAGGTTGCATTCCATATCCCCCTCCCTTACCCTCCTGACTGCTAGTATAAGAGGTCTCCTCTGTGTCTAGAATGTTGTAGATTGGTTATCAACTCTTTTGTCATTGGCTTTGGATTTTGTGTTTAAGCCCGATCATTTTTATTACTACTTAGTGATCATAAAACTTGGTACCCTCCATTAGAAAAATGTTATTTTTTATGGCTCAAAAATGTTATTTCTCATGGAATAGTCTATGTAGTCTCTTTCTGCTCTAGTCTATTATTGTGATATAGAAATGTGGTAGATTTTTGCATATAAAATGTAACAGGTTTTTGTAGTCTACTACTTTTCTGTATTTGTTTATTACAGTAAAGAAAAGCTCAAGGCTGGAGAAATAGCATGGAGGTAATGTATTTGCCTTGCATGCAAAAGGTTTGAATCCTGGCATCCCATATGGTCCCCTGAGCCTGCCAAGAGCAATTTCTGAGCATAGAGCCAGGAGTAATCCCCGAGTGCTGCAGCAAACAAACAACAAACAAAAAAGCTTAGTATTTTCTCTAATATCTTTCAAGTATATTATCATGCCATCTTCAAATAATTATAATTTGATTATTTTACAATTTGGATACCTTTGATTTTCTCCTCTGTTTGCTTTAGCTAGAAACTCCAATTCTATGTCTAACAAACCTGATCCCAAGCAACTCAGACATATTTCCCAAGTCTGCAGAAGTGATTCCTGAGTGCAGACTCAGGAGTAAGCTCTGAGTACCACCAGTTGTGGTCTATAAACCAAAATATATATGTATTTTCGATCAATTTTGTTTGTATGTAAACTTTATTATTTTGTTATTTCTTTACCATATTCTAATTTATTTGCTGATATGATTTTTTGGGGGTTACACTGAGCTGGTTCAGGCTTTACTTCTCACTCTGTACTTTGGGATTATACTTGGTGGTGTTTGAAGGACCATAGACATCAAACCAGAATTAGCCTTGTGAAATGTAAGCTCCTTACTCCTTGCACTATCTATCTAGTTCATATAATTGTTTTGTACTATATTTTGTATCATTTCATTTTCTGATATTCTCATGAAATTGATTCTAGTATTTGTAGTTTCTGCTTATTCTCATTTATGTTGCTTTGCTAACCATGTATGGGATAATTAACTGTCCTTATATTCCAATTTTTTCTGGAAAGTCTTTGTTGGTGTGAAAGTTTGTTAGAAATATGACTCATAGCTCCTTTTCTAAATCCTCTTTTTCTTGTTTAAGAACTTTTGTTTTAGGTCCTATCCAACTGTGCTCAGGGATTACTCCAGGCTCTTCACTCAGGGATCATTCCTGGTGGGCTTGTGAAACCATATGGGTTACCAGAAATTAAACCTGAGTTTACTGTATGCAAGGCAAGAACCCTACACACTGTTCTCTTTCTGGATCCTCTTTTCTGAATTATTAAATGAAGTGATGACACTGGTTCTTCTGTGGATTAGAAGTGGCTTCACATTTGTCATGAGTCTATGTGTATCCTAGTATCACTGTTTATTCTTACAATATAAATGATTTTGTACTTGGAAAGTTGTTTTAAAAATCTGCACTGACTATATAATTTATATTCTATGCAACTTTGAGTAATATGTGTTACATGAGGAACTAACATGGAAAGTATTTATTAGTATTGTTTTTGTAATGATTTTCTATTATGGGAGACTGTGAGTAGTTTTTGGCAAAACTTATAACAGAATGGGGGAATATGCTAGAAGAAAAGCTATGCTCTTAGTACAGTAGAATAAGATATAGATATATCAACTTCATAATCTTTTCAGTCTCCTAATGGAGTTATAAACTTTGCCCTCTTGTCCTCAGTACAATATCATAAAAGCACTTTTAGACCCATTATCAACATCATCACTTCCCCCATCTGCTTACCTTGAAAAGCTATAAAGTGAGGGAGATATACAGCCTTTACAGCTGCTGGTTCAGTCTTGATACCAAACAGAGGCCCAGCAATCATCCAGCTGTGCTCTTGAGCAATTCTGCTCAGAAACTGGTCCCAGGCAAGGGATTCAATCTCAACAGTCACTGGTCTTCTGATTACAAAGTGGAGACCTGTGTTGGGCCAGTGGTAGGAGCCAGCTTTTGGGAGATGAACTCTGGAAGAGCAGGGAAATGGAGAAACTTAATTATTATACCCAAACTAACTAAGCATTTGCTAGATGCCAGATACCAGGAAGGAAGGACTTTGTGAATGTTTGAAAGTGGCAAAAGAAGGGATGTAAATCTGAGCTCTAGGTCCTATGCTCTCTAATTATGGATATCTGAGAATACAGTGAATCTCATTCATATGCTTTCTTTTCTGTAACTAGAGACAATTATAGCATCCATCTCACACAGGTGTGAGTAATAACTGATCTGAAGCATGGAGACAGAGAAATACATGTCTGAGGATGATTATGGTAATGTTAGATATGATTAGAGAATTGGAAAGGTATCTTTGTAAATACAATGCATGTGTGAAATTATTACCTTAATTTACATGCAAAAATATATTATTTTTTGTTTTTGGGTCACACCCGATGGCACTCAGGGGTTACTCTTGGCTTTGCACTCAGAAATCAGTCCTGGCAGGCTTGGGGACCATAAGGGATGCTGGGATTTGAACCACTGCGTGTCCTGGTCTGGCTGCGTGCAAGACAAATGCCCTATCACTGTGCTATCCTCTCTGGCTCACATGCAAAAATATTTTAAAAAGCTCTTGATGGGGCCGGACGGTGGCGCTGGAGATAAGGTTGCCTGTGCTAACCTAGGACGGACCACGGTTTGATCCCCCGGTTCCCCATATGGTCCCCCGTGCCTGCCAGGAGCGACTTCTGAGGGAATAGCCAGGAGTAACCCCTGAGCGTCACCGGGTCTGGCCCAAAAACCAAAAAAAAAAAGCTCTTTGATAATAGAACTTTACTATTTACTACAGATAACTTTCCTATGTAGTAAATATTAGAATCTTGTGTCAGTTTATGTAGGTGTGAGTTTTGAGTGATACTAACTCCCAGCTGAGATCATGTCTGTGAGAGTATGTAATGATAAGTAATATTTCATATATGATAAGGTCATAATTATGACTAGAGCCATTTATCACTTTGTATAGCCTGAGAGGCAGGGCTGCAATTTCATCTCAAGGTTTTACTGATTCATAGCGAATATGAACAAAATAAATGCACATATAAAAAGAGAGAATAGGCCTGCGTCTGTGAGGTCTCCTGGGTCCACACAAGTAGGTGAACTTCCGGCGCCTCTGCCCTCCCCTGCCTGCATCTCTGAGGTTTCCCGGTTACACACAAGGTAGGGGAACCTCTGCTGCCTCCACCCCTCCCCGCCCACATCTGTGAGGTTTCCTGGGTCCACGCAGGTAGGGGAACTTCCTGTGCCTTCGCCCCTCCCCCGCCTGCATCTCTGAGGTTTCCAGGGCTGCACAAGGTAGGAGAACTTCTGCTGCCTCCACCCCTCCCCCACCCACATTTGCGAGGTTTCCCGGGGTGGCATTTGCCAGGCGAATTTCCACTGCCTCCGCCCTACCTCCGACCATGTCTTCCAGGTCTTCAGTACTCCCCACTGGGACAGTCTAGGAACTACAGACGAAAGGGGTTTCCAGTAGAGGCCTGGAGTAGGCAGAGCTCTACTGACATATAGGTAGGGGAGGAGGGCAAAGGAGCCAGGCTCAATAGCACTCCCCACCATTGTGGCCAGGAGTGGTGCTGCACTAGCTGGTAGCAAGAGGGGGAAACACTAACTAGGCTCCCACTAGAGGGCACGCTAGAGGCCAAACCTCAGCCAGCCCACCCAACAGTCACACTCATAGCTGCAACCCAGAGAAGGGACCCACACCTCAGAGAGCAAAAGCAGGCCGAAATCGGAAGGCACTGCTCTCCAAGTCACACCAGTAAATGCAGAAAAAAACATGGGTAAACCTCGGAGGACCCTAACAACTGGAGATACAGAGAGAACCCCTACTAAGTTCCCAAGTCCACCAAAATGCACAGATCCAAGAGATGAAGATCTAAAAGCAACCAAGAAAAATGAAATGCAAGCCATGGTAAAAGAAATGAGAGAATTGCTAGCCACTGAGTACAAGAAATCCATGGAGGAACAAATTAGCCAAATTAAAGAAGATCTGATACAGAATATGAGAGACTCCATACAAAAGGAATTAAAGAAATTAACAGACACCGTAAAAATCCAGAAGAGCAGAATCACAGAGTTGAAGGAGCATATAGTAGTACTTGAAGGAAAACTGCAAACCAAAAATGACCAGGAAACCAACAAGGAATTAAGAGGCAAGGCACTGGAAGGAAAAGCCTAGTACTTAATAAACAAAGACAAAGAAATAATCTAAGAACTGTAGGTATACCAAAAGGGAGGAAACAGGGAAAGGAAAGAACAAATAGTTAGGGAAACAATAGCAGACAACTTCCCCACCCTTTGGAAAGAGGACTATGCACAAACCCAGGAAGTGAAAAGAGTCCCTAATAAAATAGACCCTAATAAATCAACACCAAGACATATAGTAATCCAAATGGCAAAAAAAAAAAAAAAAAAAAAAAAAAAAAAAAAAAAAAAAAAAAAAAAAAAAAAAAAAAAAAAAAAAAAAAAAAAAAAAAAAAAAAAAAAAAAAAAAAAAAAGGGAGAAAGATGAACTCCTTAAAGCAATAAGGGAAATAAAGAACCTCAACTACAAAGGAAGGGACATAAGAATCAAACCAGATCTCCTGTTTGAAACAATTCAAGCAAGAAGACAATGGAATGAAATAGTTAAATGACTGAATGAAAGAAATTTCCGGACTAGGGTACAATACCCAGCAATACTGTCATTCATATGGGATGGTAGCCTAAAAACATTCTCAAACAAAAACGAACTTGCAGTATTTGTGCAAACAAAACTAATCCTAAATGGCCTACTCAGAGATGAACTACACAATACAAACCCCCCCCCCCCGATTGTAACAATAACCACGCTACACAACACAACTTCACAACAGCCTTCTCTGTCAATAATCTCCCTAAATGTTAATGGACTAAACTCTCCCATTAAAAGAAACATAGTACAGAACTGGATTAGAAAGCATAAACTGAACTTCTGCTGCCTGCAAGAAACACACCTACAAATACAGGAAAGGTATAGGCTTAGAATAAAAGGATGTAAAACAAATTTTCAAGCCAATGGAAAATGAAAAAGAGCAGGGACAGCCATTCTTATATCAGACCAAATACCATTCAACCTCGAGAAAGTGATCAGAGACAAAGAGGGTCACTACATACTAATCAGGGGAACACTAGATCAAGAGGTACTAACCCTGATAAATATTTATGCACCTAATGTAGAGTCAGCAAAATATGTGAGGCAGTTGATCACTAACCTGGAGAAACACATGAAGGGAAGGGGCCGGGCGGTGGCGCTGGAGGTAAGGTGCCTGCCTTATCACGCTAGCTTGGATGGACCACGGTTCGATCCCCCGTGCCCCATATGGTCCCCCAGGCCAGGGGCGACTTCTGAGCGCATAGCCAGGAGTAACCCCTGAGTGTCACTGGGTGTGGCCCAAAAACCAAAAAAAAAAAAAAAAAAAAAAAAAAAAAAAAAAAAAAAAAAAAAAAGAAACACATGAAGGGAAATGTGATACACCACATCAACAAGAAAGACAAAACCACATGATCATATCAGTCAATGCAGAGAAGGCGTTTGACAAAATCCAACACCCTTTCATGTTGAAGACACTCAGTAAAATAGGGTTAGAAGGAACCTTCCTCAAAATAGTTACAGCTATCTATGAAAATCAAACAGCCAACATTATCCTTAATGGCGAAAAGCTAGAAGCATTTCCACTAAGGTCAGGAACTAGGCAAGGCTGTCCACTCTCTCCACTCCTATTCAATATAATCTTAGAAGTCCTTGCAATAGCAATTCGACAAGAGAAGGGAATAAAAGGAATCCAAATTGGGAAAGAGGAACTCAAACTATCTCTTTTTGCAGATGATATGATAATATACATAGAAAACCCTAAAGAGTCCACAGTAAAACTCCTAGAAACAATTAACCATTACAGCAAAGTGGCTGGATACAAAGTCAATACACAAAAGACAGTAGCATGTCTCTATACAAATAATGAAGCTGAGGAGAGAGAGATTAAAAATATAATTCCACAAAATTAATACACAGAAATCAATGGCCTTTTTATACACCAATAATGATAGGGAAGAGAAGGAAGTCAAGAAGGCAATTCCATTCACAATAGTACCACACAAACTCAAATATCTTGGAGTTAACTTGACCAAAGACATGAAAGATTTATACAAAGAAAATTATAAAGCCCCGCTCCAAGAAATAAGAGAGGACACATGGAAATGGAAACACATACCATGCTCATGGATTGGCAGGATTAACATCATTAAAATGGCAATACTCCCTAAAGCATTATACAGATTTAATGAAATCCCTATAAAGATACCCATGACATACTTCAAAGAAGTGGATCAAACACTTATGAAGTTCATCTGGAACAATAAACACCCTCGAATAATTAAAGAACTCCTAGGGAAAAGGAAAATGGGAGGCATTACTCTTCCAACTTTAAATTGTACTACAAAGCAATAGTTATCAAAACAGCATGGGATTGGAATAAAGACAGACCCTCAGATCAGTGGAATAGGCTTGAGTTCTCAGACATAGCCCCCCAGACATACAATCACTTAATTTTTGACGAAGGAGCAAGAAATCCTAAGTGGAGCAGGGAAAACCTCTTCAACAAGTGGTGCTGGCAGAACTGGTTAGCCACTTGCAAAAAAGTGAATATAGACCCCCAGTTAACATCATGTACAAAGGTAAAATCCAAATGGATTAAAGACCTTGATATCAGATCTAATACCATAAGGTATATAGAACAACACATCGGTAAAACACTATATGACATTGAGATTAAAGGCATCTTCAAGGAGCAAACAGCACTCTCCAAATAAGTGGAAGCAGAGATCAACAGATGAGAATACATTAAACTGAGAAGCTTTTGCACCTCTAAAGAAATAGTGCCCAGGATACAAGAGTCACCCACTGAGTGGGAGAAACTGTTCACCCAACACCCATCAGATAAGGGGCTAATATCCAAAATATACAGGGCACTGATAGAACTTTACAAGAAAAAAATCTAATCCCATCAAAAAGTGGGGAGAAGAAATGAGCAGACACTTTGATAAAAAAGAAATACAAATGGCCAAAAGGCCCATGAAAAAATGTTCCTCGTCACTAATCATCAGGGAGATGCAAATCGAAACAATGATGAGATACCACCTCACACCACAGAGATTGGTGCACATCACAAAGAATGAGAATAATCAGTGCTGGGGTACTCTTATCCACTGCTGGTGGGAATGCCGTCTAGTCCAACCTCTATGGAAAGCGATATGGAGATTCC
>PVKC010052005.1:0-10332 GCA_004027635.1 Crocidura indochinensis | reverse complement strand
GTCAAAATAATACTGACAAACCAATGAAACTGTGCATTCACTGTGCATTTTTAGAGTAATTCAGAAAAGTATAATTTAAAGCAATGTAAAGGGCCCTCCCCACTCTCTTTCTGTTCCTGCCTGAGCCAATCTTGAAGCTCTGAATTTCCCTTCTGGCAGAGTTTCCATGTGGCATCCACCATGTGATGAATCACACCCCGCACTAATTATACCACATAATGTTTCTGTGTTGCAAGTTGATTTTTCACATTTGCCTATTAGTATTGCAATTGTTGGTTCGATGCCAGAATCTTAAGATACATCAAACAGAAAGAAAAACTGCTAATATTTAATTGCAGAAGCAAAATCCCTGAGAATTTCCCAGGTAGATGAACTTTTTAGAGAAAAACCTAAGATCCATAAACATTACGACAAAACATTTTAAAAAAATGTTAGTTTCATTAAGGGCTGCAATTCTCTTGCTGAGAACACATTCCTTCCTCAGTCTTTCTAACTCTAGTTACTCGGGTATTTTAGAGTTTCATTAATCACATGTTTCATAGCACTAATAAATTTATTCCTACCACCGATAACTTTGTACCACCCGGGTCAGTAACTCATGCTGTTCAAAATGTCAAGAATAACTTTCTAAAACAGAGCAAGCTGTTTCTAGAACATGATCCTAGTGTCTTCCAGATTCTTGTTTTACTTATTTTTTTGAGTCTAATTTATATATTGTGTGTTTTAGAATGAGAATTAGTTTTGCTACAATCCCTTTGATCTATAATCAAAAGATCAAGATCCAAGTGGTTTCATATCATGTAGGAGAAAAGGGAATTTGGAGTTATTTGAAGTGCAATGTCCATTTTTTTTTTCATTTCAATTCCAAAAGAAATTGCATCACACCTAATGGTCACAATCTGTTACATTGGCTTTCATTGCTAAACTCATTCAGTCTATTGGATATACTCTCTGTAATGAGAGCAAAATTTTGTTTGAAACAGAAGCTTGTTTATATCTGACAGAAATGAGCTTATTTTACCACCTTCTTACTTACTACTCAAACCTGTGTATTTTCAGCTCAAGAACTTCATAAAGAACTATGATGGAGTAGCCGCTGCCTCTTTTTCAAGAGCCGTGGAGACTGTAGAAGCCAATGTGCGTTGGAAAATGCTGTATCAAGATGAACTTTTCCAGTGGCTAGGAAAAGCTCTGAGACATTGATATGCTTCTCCAATAAACAGTTTATTAGAGCATTTCGTTAAAAGACCTGCTACATGTGGAATGAAGAAATGTACTATATGGGAAATGACTGGTTTTGTTAACACGTGGGAGGAATTTATTTTAATTTTTGCTTCCGGGGGATTTTTGTTGCTGCATTCATTGTTTTCGTTTCCCTACTCAATGTGCTTCTTTAAAGAAACTTGCAAGTTCAACGATCCATGATTGCTTCAGTTGTTCCATTTCTGGTTGTTACAGGACCAAATATGATTGTGGTGCATGTCAGTGTTGCTGTCAGTTTCGAAACATTCAGAATATTTTTGTGCATGGTTGTATGGTCCTGCCTGTGTTCCGGCATGCTTATTTAAAACGCCCGATGTTATTTGTGAATATATGTTACATCCAGAAAGGGCATTATGCAAAAGCACAAAGACTACATATGACAATCAGTGTTGTGATGAAAGAAAAAAAACTAAAAATAACGATTATCTCATTTCTCGGCAATAGGAGAAGTAAAACTAGCCCTTAAATTGATCATTGTCACTTATTCCAGCATTTGGTTTATATTGCAATGACGACTGTATTGCTAACTCATTTTCTTTGAGTTAAAGCTGTGTATACATTTAAGAACACATAGTGTATGTTATGTACATAGGGAAGTCCCATATGTATATATGACGTTGTACACTGACTATGTGAAAAGACCTTATCAGATCAAAGAAAACTTATCATTTTCTATAAACATGCAAATTTTGAAAAAGCTTAAAAGAGTTTAACATTTTTTTCCTGGCAGTCTTCTCACTACACAACTCAGAAAAGTAATAGAATTGTTTTCTACTTACTAAACAATGGTCTATGAAACCACAAAACAATGAGTCAAACAGTTATGTTCTATAAACGAAGATATCTTTAAAGTAATTGGTAGCCTCACATTCTCTATTATCATTTTGGTCTAAGTTCTTATGACATTAAAATTATGCAACTTAATAACTACCTGTGCTTAGAAATATTGATTTTTCATTCTGTTTGATTATTCATCTTGTAGTGTGTGATGCATAGTTCCAAATTCTCTGTATCTGTCTTTGTGTGTCTGTGATTTCAATGACCATGCTTCAAGTGAGTCTATTAGCATTTAAGATACTTTAATGCAAGTTGTACCATTCATTAAGGAAGTTACTTTTCTTGAACAAAGCCTTTTTTTTGTATTAACAACCCTATGATAGCTAGATATTTGGAATAATCCTCTTCATAGATCTGTGTTATATAAGTGCTTTATAAAAGCATTTTCATCCAGTAGACTAGCTCTCTAAATATTGCACAGAGCTCCAAAATTGAACATATTTTAAGTTTACCATGAAAAAATGCTAAAACAATTACTACACAAATACATGTGTATAAACAACATTCTATTTTCTTGAAGATTTTTTGCAATCCATATATTCTAACCAAGACCAAATATATTTAGGACCAACATCATATATTTATTATCTGTATTTAGTAAAGAGAAAAATTATCTATCCACAGGACACACATCACCAAAATTGAAGTTTACCTTTTTTTAGAACTAATATATATATATTATTAATACCTAAAATTTTCAGTAACTTATTTAATTATTCTTATCTACTTGGTGTTCATAAGGCATTTTAATATTTAGTGTAAAATATCAGTCATCCTATCAGTTTTTAATATTCAGCCATTATAAACCACACAGATAAAATCCTTAATGGATAAGTTCTGAACATAAAAAAAAAATATCACACTGCCATGCAGGTTCAAAGTATGTGTTGTATCCTATTGGATTCATGTAATAGAGAAGATTAAGAAACTACAGCTGAATATCTTGTTTTGTATTGTGAAAAATGGAAAAAAAATTAGTAGTTGTGATATTCTTTAAGTGTTGTTACCATCCCCATATGTTAGTTAGAAGGGCTTTTGTAGTTCACTTTCCTCTCCACTGTTAATGATCTTACTCCTCTTTCAGTATTTTAGTGGCCTTGGAAAACTGGTTTAGCTATAATGTCAAAGCATAACTGTGTAATTATATGCAATGTTTAATACCTCACATCATATCTGTTTAGTAGTCTAGTGTTATCAATGGCATTGAGGTGGAATTTTTGTTCTCCATACTTTTCAAAACTTATCATTCCCAATGTTGAAAATGATATCAGGCTTTAATGATTTTAGTTGTTTTAATAAGTAATATTTTGGAAATAATAAAATGACCAATGATATCTTGAAATGTTCTGTAAAATGTAGTTATAAAATTCTATTTTCTGCAGAGTTTTTATCTTTTACTCTCTTTTGTCTGTCTTACGAATCATAATGTGCATGAACTAACAAATTGTTGAACATGTCTGACATCTAGGCTTAAAACATTACTCTGCTAATATGTGTACATTAGTAAAAATGGCTTCAAATAGAAAAACTAAGTTATTTACACATTGAGAATTAAGTATATCTACGTCACTTGTAAATAAAGTTTTTCTTATTTTTACATATCTCCTTTAAAATATTCTTATATTCTTGAAGTTTTTTAAATATGCAAAGTCAACTTCTAAGTTCTAAATTTTATATCTAAAATGATAGTTTTATTTCTGAGTTACAATAATGTGCATTTCAGCTAAAACTTAGCTCATGCTATTTGTATTATTTTTATGATAATTATAGGACATATTTTGTGTTAGTAAACTTCATAAATATTCTCACAATAATATTTACAGGTTTATTAAAATTGTAAAATATATTTATAAATTGAATTTCATTTTAAAAGAACTTTCACACATTTTGTTTTTTTTATAACTTCAAAAATAATTTCACAGGCAAAATATTGAGATTTCAATTTATCATGAATTAATTAAAATTACATAGTATTATTTGGGTAACACATACAGTGAACTTAGATTTTCAGTACAATATATTTTACATATAAAATAAAATCACATGATTTAATATCTGTATCCATTGGATTAGTGATTCGAAATACCCAAAAAAACATCAATTTGCTTGATTAAATCATAATAACATTTAATTTTAATTTTTTTTTTTTTTGGTTTTTGGGCCACACCAGGTGACGCTCAGGGGTTACTCCTGGCTATTCGCTCAGAAGTCACTCCTGGCAGGCACGGGGGACCATATGGGAAACCGGGGATCGAACCGTGGTCCGTCCTAGGTTAGCGCAGGCAAGGTAGGCACCTTACCTCTAGTGCCACCGCCCGGCCCCTTTATTTTAAAAATTTGAGTACTAATTTGCACGATAGATGCAAATATTAATTTGTACTTCTTTGTCTTTCATAAGTACTCAAGTATTAGGAGACAAATATATAGGACAAATTAGTACAAGCATCTTTTATCATACATTATATATATATATAATTTTATATTACTGAGCATAAGCTTTATATCAGTCACAAGTACTTTTACATACAGGCCAGCCTAATAATATAATCTAATCTATTCAAAATGTAAAACAACATTCAGTAATGATTTTTAGATCAGTGCAGACTAAAAGTGAATAAATTTATTAAATTATGGTCCATAATTTTATAAAGAACATGAGTGACTATAAATATAGCATTTTATTCAAATAGATGTCATAAAATTTTTGAGAAATTATTTTCTAAAAATAGTCTGAAAACCTAAAATATCTGATTTTTTCTCCTCAATACTTTCTTCAGGAAACCACAAATGCGTATTGAAAAAGCAGGTATGCTACAAATTCAAGACCATACTGTTTATTATTTTATCATATATTATTGTATATCTATTATTCATATTAATGTATTCAAATAATTATATTTCAGATATATATTATAAACATATTTTACTTCAAAAAGTAATTTGTTGGGACCCGGGAGATAGCATGAAAGGTAAGGCGTTTGCCTTTCATGCAAAAGGTCATCGGTTCGAATCCCGGTGCCCCATATGGTCCCTCGTGCATGCCAGGAGCAATTTCTGAGCATGGAGCCAGGAGTAACCCCTGAGCACTGCTGGGTGTGACCCAAAAACCAAAAAAAAAAAAACAAAACAAAACAAAAAAAAGTAATTTGTTGGGGAATGAAAAACTAAGATAAGAGAACAACTTGTGTCACAATAAAGGAAACAAAGCAAACAAAAAAACAACAAATAGAATAGATAATATAAAATGATATGTGCTAATAGAAAAAATCTAAATTATTTTAATTATATTATCAAGATATTGATTTTGTAATTGAAGAATAAAAACTAGTCCTTCTTTTTGTCACTTTTTTATTTTTGTTTTCATAACACTTATTTGTGTTTTACACAATATTTTACTATATTAAAATGTAAATCAACCATATAGTTTAAATATATCATTAGAATAATTTTGGTATATATTTATTTTAAAAATGTGTTTGAGAAATTAAATAATTGTAAGTAGCAGATACAGTGTTTTACTGATTAAAATCATTCAAATTTTTTCTAAAATGAGTTTAATACTCTATGTTTACAGTGTATTAATGTAAATTAACCTTATATTCTTTGAAGCAGGGTCAATCATACTTCACCTAGGCAATAATTTATTACAATTAGTATATGTAATCTTTGAGTGCAAAGATGTAATATACTCAATGTCTTCTAAAATATAATAGCACTCTATTTAATGAGTTAACTTTATTTTTTTCAATTAATAAGAAACATTTATTTACATAATTTTTAACTTTTTTATTTAAATAATAAAATTAATTTATATCTGGAAAATATCTTAGAAACACGAGCTCCATAGTCACTTTTATTTTCAAATTAATTTTATTAATTTCTATTTCAAAATTTAATATTTGGGAATGTTAAAAGAGCTCGGTAAAAATGTTGATTTTAATTTAGTATAGAAATGAGTAATTGATTTAAAATGTTCTTAGTTTTAAGTATACTTAACTCATGTAATTGCATGCATTTTATTTATTAAATGAGATTTTCAGAATTGGCTCTTACTGGTAAGTAAAATATGTATATTGAAAGTTTGGAATGTAACACATTAAGGAATTTTTTTCTTGAATATTTTGTACTTTAAAGGACATACTTGAATATGTTTATTTTGGGAAATTCCTAGTTAATGTGCTAATTATGTAAAAGTAAAAAAAGAAGACAAAAAGAACAGAGAAATTCTTTCATATTTTTGTTTCATTTTGTTTTGCTTTGGAGTCATACACAAAGATGCTGAGGGTTGAGGAACCTTACTCAATGCTGGGAATAGAATCCTATCTGACTGCTTCAAGTCAAATGCCCTACACACTGCACTATCACTATGGTACCAAGTATTTTTTCTTAGGCCCTCTGACAATGTTCCAATGACACACCCCATCCACCACCACTATAACAATTCTTATTTTGGTCAAAATTAAGTGTTTGTGCCACATTAATTAAATTGAATATAGATAAAAATAAATAATTGCTAAATACTGGACACTTTATGGCAATGAACTCATTTCATAATTCTGTAACATATGAAACATTAATTTATTAATGTATATATGAATGAATTTTGATCAGTTTTACTATATCCAAAATCCATAATTCAAAATTTGAAGAGCAAATATCACCAGTAATCTGCCATCATCATATATCAACATATCATGAATTTACATAGACAACTGTCTGCAGAAAATTTGAATAGATATTTAGTCTACCTACTGTCCCAATGTCATTGGCTCATTTGAAAAATAAATAAGCACATTCTGGTATATCTCTCACTTCTCAACAAAATGAATTAATGTTGGGTGAAAAAATTTATCAGCAAAATGTTTTACAGTAGTAAGTTATTGTGGGTTTTAACCTATAGCATATAATAAGTAGATACAATGCCAACAAGCCAGGACAAGTAAAAGAGAGGTTGGACTACTCATCTCTTTACTGGTGCACCAACATTTAAGGTTAAAACATCTGTGCTGTGTATGAATATGAACCGTTAATACCATCAGAACTTTACTTCTTGATGTGGTCAGAGAAGTCTTTCTCTTTCAGATTAAATCATTATATGGACTGCACCTCCTTAATTTACTTGAAGTTTACATGTTCCATTGACCTTCTTCGTATAGATACAGTCTAAGATAAATGACTTGACCCAACAGAGCACAGGCTAACTACTTCTTAACAGCATACACTTTTACTATGTCATATAAGTAAATGAAATAGTGAAATGTTTTATAGCAATGCTATTGTTAAATAGTGGAGTTACAAATATCTGTTTTGCATATGCAGCTGATTAATTTTATTTTTTAACTAAACATCCAGCAGCTATTCTTTTAACCTATCCAAGGTTCACAGTATTATGCTTGCTCTTAAACACAGTTCTATTGCCATTTTCACATAATTCGTAACCTTTTGGATGAGAGCAGACATATTTATTCTTTGTTATTTAATTTCAGTTGAAGTAGTTTTATCTTCTTTTTCACTTAAGTACAAAATACTCTTTGAAGAAATTTCTTATGAAATGTTGCATTCTTCACCTTTAAAAATATTGCATAAAATCGCACAGTATCTTTTTTAACAAACACACACACACACACACACACAAAATCTCACAGTATCTTTTTTTTTAAATGCTAGTTGCACGATATCATACATAAAAATACCAGGAGTTTTTGTTTCCTTGCTTGTTTGCATTATTTAAGTCCTTTGTGTTCTGTCTTTGAAAACAGGTTAGGACTATAAAACTAAAATATGTCAGAATTATAAAGCTATGTACTGACCTGTAATTTGAAGCAAGAAGAGGAATTTTGTCTTTGAGCGTTCACGATTAACTTTCTGTATATCACCGGTTAAAGTAAATACTCTTTTAAAATATTATATGGATCAATTTAATAAACTTAATGGATTTAGAAACAAATTTTATTTACCCAAATACATTTCGCAAATGTACAGACATTTAAAAAAGTTAAATTGCTCACTATTTCCTGCTGGTGTTCTCTCTGAAACATACATCTATTTATTTTCTTTCTCTCCTAATATACTTCTAAGTTGTTTTAATAAATATATTTTCTTAACCAAAATAATTAAAATAAAATAATTCCCATAGAAGTACTTTTTTATTCCTACTTACAGATTCCAACAATAAAAAGTAACTGTTCTTTTAGTAAATAAGTATTACTAAAGAATTTATGGAAAACATAATTGCTCATTCATAAAACACATATTTTTATGATAAGCCTCTAAATTTACTCAATATAATTGAATCAGTATATTTTCTATGTAAAATTTTATTTCATTATATGCAAACACTAAAACGTGACATTTTTTTAAATGGAAAACATATCTTCTGTACTTTATGCAGAACAAATTTGGTTTGGTTTTGATAATAAAATTATGTATAGTAATGTGTAATTTATCACTGTCTTAATTTTCTGAGATGTAAATAATACCTTCCACTTAAAAAAATCATGCTTCTGTTTTCAGTATTTTAAAACTTTTTTTTGATGCATAAAAAAGAAAGGGTTATTTTCTTTTATTATATAGACTTTCAAAATCATACACATTCCAAAGCTGGACTTTAGAGTATGTATTTTCACAATCTTGTACAAAGGAAAAATATCAGTTTGATCTCCTTTCTAATTATATGCCTTTAGAATAAATAAAATGATTTGTACTTTGGGAAAAACGATTTAAACTGAAACTTAGGATTGTTTTTTAATAGGTTTTCTGCATTGAACACATTGTCAAGCTTCCTGAATTTCAAGAACAGTTTTCAGAAACAACAGAATCATAAAATACAAATAATCATGGATCATGAATAATACACAAATATATTTTTCAGTCTCCCCATTTATTTTCTCTTTCAAGTGGTTTTAAGAGAATAGTAGAACTTGACATTATAGCGACCATTATATTTTAACTATTATGCTTAATAAAACCACAAGAAATGGTTCTTGTAAAGAGAAACAAGAACTCTGTACAGGTCTAAAATATACTATTTCTATTCTAGTTAGTTTATAAAAATATATGTGTGCATCTTTATGTGAGATATATACATGTCATGTACATATGTTTTATATTCACCTACGTGAAACATATTTCCTTCACTCGTTAATGAACTTGCTACAGAATAATTATATTTCATGAAATGACAATAGCAATTGGAGTCATGGAATTGTGAGATATGAAAGAATCCAAGTTCAATTCTTGGCATTTCATGTCTTTCTGAATACTGCAGTGTTATTCCTGGTGACAACCATCACTTGGATCCACGCTTTAAATAATGAGGGCCAGTTTGCCAAGTCTTGATAGAAGTGACCCTTAGCACTTTTTTTTTTTTTTTTTTTTTTTTGCGGGGTGGCAAACCCTATGATGCTCAGAGGTTACTCCTGGATCTGGGCTTAGAAATCGCTCCTGGCTGGAAGAACCATATGGGAAACCGGAGGATAAACAACAGTCAGTCCTAGGTCAGCGCAGGCAAGGCAAATGCCTTACCGCTTCCACTACCACTCCAGCTCTGACCCAAGCATTTCCAACACTTACTAAACATTTAAAAAAAAATACAAAGTGGCTATCACAAAATATGAAATAAAGGAATAGATCATAGAAACAGTATACCTGACAAGCCTGTTAAGCAATAGTTAAATTTTAGAGAATTGATCAAGAATTCTAAGATTATTGGCAATCTGCTCTCAAAAATTCATGGGAAATTGGGAACTGTATTTTAATCAATTTCAGATAAGGAGGCTGAAAAGTAGGGCAATTGCCTTGTTGAGGCCATTTATTATGCCCTTTTCTTTACAGTCTTTTTTGTTTGTTTGTTTTTTGGGCCACACCCGGTGACGCTCAGGGGTTACTCCTGGCTATGCACTCAGAAGTCGCTCCTGGCTTGGGGGACCATATGGGAAACCATGGGATCGAACCGCGGTCTGTCCTAGGCTAGGGCAGGCAAGGCAGGCACCTTACCTCCAGCAGCACTGCCCGGCCCCTTCTTTACAGTCTTAATTTGGATGATTTTAGCCACAACAAACTCTTATCAACTTTTATGTATGTTTCAACATTTATGTTGATTTGATATAAAGGAGTGGTATATTGGAATGAATTGCACCAAATCAGAGCAACCTGGCATTAAGATACATTTTATAACAAATAATTGATAATTCTGCAATATAATTTCATTTATATGTAGATGGAAGTAGATCT
>PVKC010052004.1:0-10334 GCA_004027635.1 Crocidura indochinensis | reverse complement strand
CTTTTTCTTCTTCTTCCTTATTCTCCTCCTTCTCCTCCTCCTCCTTCTTCTTCTTCATCTTCTTCTTCCACATTCCGTGACTATGGCTGTGCACTCAGAAATCGCTCCTGACTTGTGGGACTATATAAGATGCTGGGGGATCAAACAGCAGTCCCATGTGCAAGGCAAATACCCTACCACTTGCTCTACCACTCTGGCTCCTTCCTTTCTTCTCTTTAAATTGATATTTATAAGCTCTAGATGGGCTTCTCCCAATTGTTTGTTTGTTTGTTCTTTTTTCTTTTTTTTTTCAAACAGAATCACGTAACTTGAATCATCTTGTTCTACCTCATAAATTGAGGGGAAAAATGAATGGTACCAGAACCAAACAAACATATGGGCATTGAGTAGAAATAAAAAAGGATCAAACTTAAAACACCAAACCCAAAAGTCAATGACAACAGATCCAGAAGTGTCTCCCAATTCTTTATTTTCCAGAATGAGGTATCACACCTCTGATCATTCCTAAAATACATGGCTGACCTCTGCCATTGTCTTTGCTTTTTGGGCTGTGACTCCTAATTTTAATTTCTACATCAAATATCTTTGTGTACTATCCATGACACAGAAACATAAAGCATAGTTGGTGATCCATAGAAGTTGACTCCTGTTTAATAAGGAAATAAATGGAAGAGGAATAGAACAAGGTTTCAAAATTGAAAATAAATAAATGTGACATCAAGAGGTTCAAGGCAGCAAATACCTTGGGCCATCGGGGTAATTTTAAACATGGGTTTTAGACTGTCATCAACATTGGAGAACTGGCTCTCCCAGGGAGTGTCTCTTTTGACTGCCTATAAAGGCTACGGTTGACCTCACCGGAGATGAGATCAGTCTTCCTGGAATAAGCACAGAGTGGTAACAGCAACAACAGCTCTTGCCCACTCTGGTGCTGCTACACTTCTGGTCTTCACTTGGCTTGACCACTCACATGAAACTTCTCTTTTATATCAAGAAATTTCAGGCTATTTTTCTCAGACAACACATGTTTATTATTTATTTTTATTTTACTCATCCCATTGACATATTTGTATCTCTTGGTGACATTTGTCAGAACTGCTTCACCTCATGATGATTTTTTTCAAACCCCATCTACTCTTGCAATTTAGGGTCGCAACCACCAGGTGGCAGCACTTTGTTCAAACGGATAAGATTATTCTTTTTTTTTTTTTTTTTTTTTTGGTTTTTGGGTCACACCCGGCAGTGCTCAGGGGTTGCTCCTGGCTCCATGCTCAGAAATTGCTCCTGGCAGGCACGGGGGACCATATGGGGCACCGGGATTCGAATCGATGACCTTTTGCATGAAAGGCAAACGCCTTACCTCCATGCTATCTCCTGGGCCCCAAGATTCTTCTTTTTAAAACTTTAAAACACTTTTTAGTTAGGGTGAAATACAAAGTTGTTCATGTCTGAGTCTCAGTTGAACAATGTTTGAACACCTGCCCCCTCACCAGTGTCCACTTCCCTCCACTGATGCCCCCAATTTCGCTTCAGTCACCCAACCTGCTTCTATAGCAGACATTTGTTTTTTTCCTTTTAGGCACTGAGATTTGCAATACTATTAATTAAAGGGTATCTATTAATGCATATCACTTTACCTCCTTTCAGCACCAGTTCTTGTTCAAAGTGATAATGTCTAGCTATCATTGTCTTAGTGGCCCCTTCTCTGATCTAGCCTCCCTCCCCACCTTGTGACAACCTATAAGAGACTGGCACATCAAAGACAAGTCCCTTCTTTCTT
The DNA here is from genome assembly GCA_004027635.1 of Crocidura indochinensis. NCBI lineage: Eukaryota > Metazoa > Chordata > Mammalia > Eulipotyphla > Soricidae > Crocidura > Crocidura indochinensis. Next base: position 8,554 of record PVKC010052004.1, on the reverse strand, counting down.
GAATTTCTCTGGTCCGGCTGGTGGTGCATTTTGCTGAATTTAAGGTTCCCCTTCTAAACAGAATAGGCAGCAGTCACTGATCTGATACTTGTAAAAGCAAAAGATAATGAAAAATATCTTCCACGTTTAAGAGAAGCTCAGAAATTAAGACATTGTGTAGTAAGTCAACAACCCTCTTGTGCAATAACACAAGGTACAGCATTTCCCTCCCCAGAGCCATAGATATATTGCATCTTTAATTTTATTTAGTTTTTCTTTCTCAGTTTTGGATTTTGGGCAATACCGGGCACTGTTTAAGGGCTAATCCTGGCTTAGTGCCCAGGGGACCATGTGGTGCCAGGAACCAAACATAGGCCTCCTAGCTGCAAAACTCTTTAAGCTCTCTCTCCAGCTCTTTGTTGTTTCATTTTTCTATTTCCTCTTTATCCTTTTTATTAATTTATTTTAAGCTTTTACTTAATGAAAAAACAAAATTTACAAAGTTACTGATAGTTGATTTTCATGCATACAATTTAACGAGCAGTAATGAGATTCAACATTGATCCCACTGTTAGTGTCAAATTTTCTCTACTAGTATTTCCATGCTTCTTTCCCCTGATCCCCTCAATATGAGACTTTGACAGGAACATTCCAATGTTCTGTGGCTGTAGTTTAGATCTCATGTTTTGAGTGTTAATGAACTATGCCTTGGATATATAACTATATATATTTATATATATACCACTCTCCCACACTAACAGTATATTCAAGGTCCCTGACACTTGTTATCCATTACTTCCTTTTTTTTTCCTTCCTCTCTTGATCTCTTTATTTCTTTGGCCTTCTCTCCTATGTATACTCTGGGGTCAAGAAACTCTGCTTTTAAGATCCCACATCTCCTACTAAGTTTGCCTTCTACGGAAGTGAAATTTTGCTTTAATAAATTTCCCAAATCCTCACTGGTTCTGACAGACAGGCTTGCCTGCAGCTCTCCTGCCTCTGCCACCTCCTCTGTGTACCTCTCAGCTCTCTGGTGTGTCACTTATCCACATTCCTTTAGCCCCAACAACTCTTTTGTTCTATTCTCCTTGTCCCACAAAGGAGTTGCCAAAAGAAAGCAAAAGAAACTAAAGAAGGGATGGCGGTCTGTTCTCTACAGCGTTTTCATCTTTTTCCACCCATAAGGGAAATATCCAAAATATCCCTCCACCTGGGTCCACTCTATTTGCCTGAAGTCAATTCTCTCACCAGCTGTTAAAGCTGGTGGAGTCCTGGGTGAAATTTGGCTGCTCATCCACACTTCTGAGCTGCAACTGGGCCTGGCCTCATTAGAAGCCATGTGGCCTCCATTGCTGGCACAACTGTTGTCCCTGGAGTCAGCCTGGATTACATCAGCCTCTTCTGAGGGCCAGAAGCAGATTTCACACTTTTTCCTCTTTTCAGTTTCAAGCTGCCTCCTGAGTTTGCTCTCTATCTCAGGCACACAACTTTAGCTCTTTCCTCATCTTTGGGAAGAGGGGCTGTCATGATTTTGAATGATGGGATCAGATTTTTCATCGAAGTTGGATGTCCCCAAACTGACATCTACTGGGATTACTTTGCTGAGGAATGGTTATCCAAAATTTTATTATTCTATGATAAGGCTTGTCTAATCTTCTTGAGCAGACTGTATGAACGATATAATTTTGGCAAACTTAAAGCATGATCCTTCCTAACAGATGCTTAGGAGAGTACCAAAATCTCACACAGGACTGTTTTGTGTTCAATAGGCTCATTAGCATTCCAATGGCTTCACCCAAACTAGATGGAGAAGTTGTAGAGGATGTATAATAAAATTAACAGGACTGAAAAAATATCCTATTTTGATCCTACGCTTTCACTAGTTGGTACCATTTAGCATTTAGAGAAGAAAATGAGTATACATTACACACTTGCCATATATGTCAAGCATGTTATAAGGGATGCTCATGGAATCCTTAGGCAATGTTTTAAGTATATTGTTATTATATATTTTAAAGGATATATCATCATTAAAGTGTTAAATATGTAGTGGAGCAAAGAAAATCCCTCCAACAAATAGCTCTAAAATGAAATCAAAACCTTACCTCACACCATTTACACAAGTAAACTCTAAATGGATTAAATATCTTTAGATTAGAGAAAAATCCATAATATATATTGAAAAAAACATCTGCAGAACTCTCCAGGAAATTGAACACAGAGTATTCTTCAGTGAGATAACCATAATGGCAAAGACAACAAAATAGAAAAAAAAAATGGATTGCATCAAATTAAAAAGTCCCTGAGCAGTAAAAGAAACTCAAACTCTAATAAAGAGACACCCTACTAAATAAGATAAAATACGTGCACACAATAGATCAGATATAATGTTAGTATCTAAGATCAACAAATCATTCCTAAAACTCAACAACAAAAATATCCAAGGACCTTATCAACAAATGGGAGAGAAGATAAATGGGCACTTTCTCAGAGAATACATACAGATGGCCAATAGGCTTATGAAAACTGCTCATTGTCACTCAAGATTAGGGAAATGAAAATCAAAACAACAATGAGATACCATCTCACACCTGTGAGAATGGCAGATATCTGGAAGTCTGGGACAGTGTTGGTGGTGCTGTGGTGTGAGAAATAAAAAAAAAAAACACAAAACCGTATCTGATCTATTCTTTATAGATAGCACCATGAAGATCTATCCAAAAATATAGGAGTAGAAGTTACAAGTAGTTTTATCACTTCTAGGTATCTATCTCTCAAATACTAAAACATTAATCAAAAGAATATATGCACAATTATGTTCATCATCACAGTATATAATTGCCAAGATATGGAAACAACATTAATTTCCAACTGAGCATGAAGACGTTGTAAATTTAGATCCAATGGGACACTATGCAGTTCTACAAAAGAACAAAATCATGCAATTTTCAGTAACATAGATAAATCTTTTGACTACATTTTGAATGAATCAAATCAGAAAGAAAGTGATAGATATAGAATGATCTCTTTAAAAAAAATAAAAAACAAAAAAAATGGGGCCCGGGAGATAGCATGGAGGTAAGGCGTTTGCCTTTCATGCAAAAGGTCATCGGTTCGAATCCCAGTGCCCCATATGGTCCCCTGTGCCTGCCAGGAGCAATTTCTGAACATGGAGCCGGGAGTAACCCCTGAGCACTGCCGGGTGTGAACCAAAAAAAAAAAAAAAAAAAAAAAAAAAAAAAAAAAAAAAAAAAAAAAAAAACCAAACAAAAAAAAACAAAAAAAAAATATCTCTGTCATGTGTAGATTTTAAATATACACATTACATATGCAACAAAGGTTCAAAGGTGTCACAATGAGATAACTGATCCACACAATTGAGTTGGGTACTAAGAGGATTAAAAGAAAGGGTTATTGGGAGATCTTTTGAAAGGGAGTTGAGTACACTGGCCATGGGTTTGGCATTTAAATTATGTGCAAGAAAAACCATTATTAACAGTATTGTAAACCACAGAATCTCAATAAATAATTTTGGCTAATTTATTTTGGTGTTCACTTAATTTAAAGAACATGTATCACATAGTTGGCATAGTTTGTCACATTTCATTTGTTTCCACATAATGGGAGTTAAATAATTAAAGAAATAATTTTTAAAAATTGACAGGAAGGGGCCAGAGAGATAGCGCAGTGGTAGGGAGTTTGCCTTGTAAGCAGCCAACCCAGGGCCCATAGTGGTTCGAATCCAAGCATCCCATATGGTCTCCTGTGCCTGCCAGGAGCGATTTCTGAGCACAGAGCTAGGAGTAATCTGAGTGCTGCCAATGTGGCCCCCAAACCAAAAATAAATAAATAAAATAAAATAAAATTTGACAATAAAAATAAATACAGCAACAAGTAAATTTGTAAAAATAATTTTATTGCAATGAGGTCATTGCAATAAAATAGCAATAGTGTTGAAATACCTGGGCCAACTGGTCACTGCAAATGCCCATATTTGTTTAATTCTGTCATCCATATATAATCACACCCAATTAATCAAAGTGTATATGAAGACACCTAATGTTTATTAATAAAGAAAGTAACAGAATTGTCAACTAACAACAAGACCTTACTAAATAAATCTTCTAACAATGACTTAAGTGACCAGTTGGCCCAAGTATTCCAAGCAGTATTGCTTACATTCTGACTTTTGTGGGCCATGTTTTTGACTGCCAGGCCTTCCAGAAGTATGAGAAGGCAGAGGGAGCATGCCCACACTCCCTCCAAAAATATCTTGATAATATTAGCCCGCGTACCAGCATACCTGCAGTTTTGGTCAGATATACCTCTGCAGAAAGGAATAGAGAACTGTTAAAACAGGACTATTGGCGAAATGATGATTGTGTGTGAATCAGGCATTGCTTTGGAAGTGTGGAGACTTTACCCACACTTGGCTCTCCTCCTGAGATTGCTAGCTTTCAGTTGCATAGCTTGTGTATCTATGATTTTTCATTGCTTGGTTTAAAGTTTTTCTGAGAACGGAGTGAGTCTATGGAGTTAGTAGGATGCAGAAATCACAACTGCACTTGCGGGTTTTTCTTAATTTTCTTAGTAAATATATTTTTAAATATATTGAATAGGGTGACAGAAAGAAAGGGGGGAAATCTGAGGGTGGAAGAAGCAGATTATAAACTTGTCAGGGGTCAGAACGATGGAACAGAGAGTATGGTATTTGCCTTGCGTGAGACTGATCTAGATTTAATCCCACCATCCCACATGGTCTCTGAGTACTGCAGTAGTAATTTGTTTTTAGGTGGGAATCACACCTGATGATGCTCAGGGGTTACTCCTGGCTATGCGCTCAGAAGTCGCTCCTGGCTTGGAGGACCATATGGGAAACCCGGTGATCAAACCGCGGTTCGTCCTAGGCTAGCGCAGGCAAGCTAGTTGTAATTTATTTGTGTGGTTTTTGGGTCACACCCGGCAGTGCTCAGGGGTTACTCCTGGTTCCATGCTCAGAAATTGCTCCTGGCAGGCACGGGGGACCATATGGGGCACCAGGATTCGAACTGATGACCTTTTGCATGAAAGGCAAGCGCCCCACCTCCATGCTATCTCCGGGGCCTCTAGCTGTAATTTCTTTTTTTTTTTTTTTTTTTTTTTTTTTTTTTTTTTTTTTTTTTTTTTTTTTTAGGTTTATGGGCCATACCCAGTGATACTCAAACTCAGATGTTACTCCTGGCTTAGTTGTAATTTTTAAGCGAGGAGTAACATCTGAGTTTGAGTATCACTGGGTATGGCCCATAAACCTAAAAAAAAAATGAAAATGAAAAAGAAATATAAGATAAAGAGTCTTGATTGGAGAAAGGGAAACTCACTCAAGATTTAATGCCCAGTAAAATTCTACTCTTACAAAACTTGATCTGGAGGCAAGAACTAAATGGGCATCATATCCATAACTGCAGATCTGGAATGTACAGCATGACGGAACTTAGTAGCACCAGATAACCAGTAGAGAACTAGTAGTTCTGATTTCATTCTCAGGACAAAATCTAAATTAAAGTCAGAACAGTGTTGGGTTGAATGGCATCTGCATATCCTAGAATAGATCGAGATAACTTTCTCCCAATCCACATCTGATTGATTGCTGACAGAATAATGAAAGCCTGGAGTCAAAAAGATGCAAAGACCGAAGAAAACAGGCAACAGACTACCATTGCCTGCTGTGCCCACTGTCAGCCTTGCTTAAATAATAGAACATCCTATTAAAACTCAGGCATTGTCAGACATAAGATCAGACTGCAGTATTTCCAAGACCATTTGAGACTGAAAATACAGACTCTCACAGATGCTGTCCAATCCAGGTGCCCCAGCCAACCCGTTCTGGTTATAATTACAGGTGCTGACCAGAAGCCCCACTTGCTGTTCAAGCAGGTTGGATGTAGAAACCACAACAGTTGTTATGCACCAACAACTATAAACACTGGCATAAAGCACTTTACTGTCTACTCTTAGTCCTTAAGTCTACTGCTAACCAAGTAAGCTTGTTGTAAGTGCAAATTCCCAGCATCCCTTCAGAGCGGCACTAACTTAGGCAAAATTAGCCCAATGGAATAGAACTGAGAGTTTAGAACTAACCTTTTAGCTAGATGAATATTTAAGTTACAGTGAAGAAAAGAACATAAAGTAAAACCTTTTCAACAAAAGAGATGGGGAAAAATGAATTAGACACTTGCAAAATAATGAAACTTGATTACCAGAGTTCATACTATGTGTAAACATACATTTCGATTGGCTTAAAGCCCTTGATGTTAGAAATTGATCCATAGGAAACAGCAAGGGAAAGATACAAACATCTTCATGACATTGATTTCAGATATATCTTCAATTATTCTACTCCAGTGTTAAATAAGAAAAATTCATAATAGAACTTCTATTATTTCTGCAAAATGAATTATTTCTAAAATTAAAAGAAATCCTATTCAATGAAGAAAAATTGTATGCCACATATCTGATGAAGGACTTACTTCTAGGACTAATAAAGCACTCAAAAATAAGAAACAGAACCCAAAAGAACCTATCAAAAATTGGAGAAAAGTGTTCTACACTCACTTCTCCAAAGATGATATACAGATGGCCAGTAGCATATGGAATAGTGGTCCTATCACTGAATACTAGGGAAATTCAGATCATTAAAATAATAAAGTAACACCTCACCTTTTGCTATAGATGATATTTTGCTGGTTATTATCTATATCATAAACTCCAGAACTAACCAGGGCTGCTGCTGCTGAAGTAAAATAAAAGGAAACTTCATTCACTATTGGTAAGAATATAATATTCAGAAGGCCCAATCTCTTTCCCAAACTTATATGTTTCATGGAGTATTACTATAATTGACCTCAGTGCACTGAACCAAGTATATAGCTCTTGAACACTGGGAATAGGCCCAAAACAAAAAACAAAACTAAGTTATTTTTAATGAGTGTTGCACAGACAACACATTCACAATGGGATGTAATTCTGTGTCTATTGGAATTCAATATTTGTTTTGCTAGAAATGCATTTCTTTTCTGATTTACCTTTGAGTAGTTATGTAAACAATTTTTTCTTAATATAAAATTATAAAAAAGAAAAAGAAAAAGCTAAAATGTCCCAAATCAACCTATGTCTAATATTTACTAATGGCCTTTGCTATTTTGATATATCTGTTTCTTATATTTTCCTCTAATTTCTTATATGGCTTAATAACCTAGCTTGATAAGTAGCGATAGATAGATAGATAACCATAATTTATTTAACTACTTTGTGGTCAAAAATTTAAAATTTAATTTCTTCCCACAAATAACCTTTTCCTGTAGTTTTTCTATTTTATTTAATTATTCTATTTTGAGTATGATTTTATTATCTAGTATTACTACCATGAGGTTGTGTTAATTTCTGGTTCTAGATTCATATGTCAAATTTATTTTGAAAAATAAATAAATAGTAATTCATAGTCATTTATTAGGACTTATTTTTTATTATATGCATTTTTTGATTTTGGGCCACACAAGTGATGTTTAAGGGTTACTTCTGATTATCTACTCAGAAATTGCTCCTGGCTTGGGTGACCATATGGGGTGCCAGGGATCGAACAGTGGTCTGTCCTGGGTCAACCACGTGCAAGGCAAATGCCCTACCACTGCACCATCATTCAGGCCCCTTTTCAGTATATTTGAAAAAATATAACTTCTAGTTTACTTGCTCTATTAGAAGAAAATAGCATTTTATTCTATTAACTACATTAATAACAATCTTATACTTTTAATTTTGGTCAGTTTTTTTATATTTGCTTTTTTATTCAATATATTTTATTTATGTTTCATTGTTGTCTCCATTAGAAGTTAAGATAGCTCAATAATCAGAATTACATATTTCTTTACTCATTTTACAATTAAGGGTCTCAGGCCTTAACTTATAGCAGGGGTGGCGAACAGGATTTTTACCCTCACTCGAAATGGCAAAATGCAATATGTGTTTAATATATTATTGTTAAAATTATATGATTTTGTTTCAGTGTTTGTCTGTTTTGGCAGGTCACTGCGTGGTGTGACTCTCTGACTCACAGTTTAAAATTTTTGCTCTTTGTATTGAACTTGTTCACCATCCCTGTGGCGTTAGCTTACAGGTGTTAACTTTCAGGGGTTAAACAATGGTCTGAATGTGACCAAATTTTGTGAACATGCAGGTCTTAACTTACTGTGACCAAATTTAGTTTAATCGCTACCAACACAAACCATTACTTTTGACCAGTTTTTACAAAACGCATATCTGCTTCTCCTAACTCTCCAAAACCAAACTCAGAAAAGGAACTTGCTTTCCCTATATCTACAAAACCATGTGAGCAAAATAGGCTTACTATTGAGGTTTTGTTCTTGCTATTTCCTCTGGAACTTAAAGTCACGGTACATAAAAAATAACATGCTTCATGTGGAGGTCATATGGGGGCCCCTTTTGGGTTATTTTATATAAATTTAGTTATTTTAATCTCCTTGCACAAAGTTTTTTTTGTTTGGGGCCCACAACCAGCTGTGCTAAAGTTTTACTCCTTGCT
>PVKC010052003.1:0-10339 GCA_004027635.1 Crocidura indochinensis | reverse complement strand
GTTTTATTTTGTTTGGTTTTGTTGTTTTATTTTGTTTAATTGTTTGTTTGTTTGTTGCTTTATTTTTTGTTAAGAAATCGCTCCTGGCAGGCTCAGGGGACCATATGGGATGCCGGGATTCGAACCACCATCCTTCTGCATTCAAGGTAAATGCCCTACCTTCATGCTATCTCTCTGGCCCCATGTTTGTTTGGTTTTAATTTTAGGCCACACCCAGTGGCACTCAGGGTTACTTCTGGCTCTGCACTTAGATATTATTCTGGGGCCAAAGAGATAACAGCTCAGCAGTAGGGCGTTTGCCTTGCACTCGGCCAACCCAGAACAGACTGTGGTTTGATTCCTGGCATCCCATATGGTCCCTGGTGCCTGCCAGGAACAATTTCTGAGTGCAAAGCCAGGAGTAACCCCCTGAATACCACGGGGTGTGATCCAAAAAAAAACCCCAAACAAACAAACAAAAGAAATTATTCCTGGCAGATTGGGGGTTGGGGGGTTAACTATACAGGATGCTGGGGATAGAACCCTGGTCAGCCATATGCAAGGCAAATGCCCTACCTGCTGTGCTAATTTCATTCAATCCCTGGCACCCCATCTCATCCTCCAGAGCGCTACGAAGAGCTAGCTCTGATCTCAGATCCAGGAGTAAACCCTGAGCAGCACTGGATGTGGCCAAAATAAAAATAAATAAATAAATAAATAAATTAATTAATTAATTAAATAAAACCCAACAACAATAAAACATTCAGATGCTCAAAAAGAAAGAGCAAGAATCCAATCAAGGCAAAGATCAAGAAGAGAAGATCAAGGTGAGGCAGTGAGGCAGGAGGTAGAAGAGGAGAGGGAGAGAACAGAGCAAGAAGGGGCGGGAAAGGGGAGATTTCTCACCCCAGGAATCGTGCTTGCGGTAGTCACAGTACTCCACACCAGGGCGTTTTGGGTAGAAGAGGTAAGCGCAGCCGCAGTATCTGATCATGCTCTCCTGGAAGCAGGAGTGAATGCACACCTGGGGGAGAGAGGGCAGGGAAGAATCGGTGAGCCCTGCCTAGCCATGGCCCCCTCCCATTCTCACCCCACCATCCCCTTGGGCTCAGATCAATCCCTTCCTGTACCTTCTCCTGCCTGGCCCAGAAACTGTGTGGGGCTTACCTGCTGGGTATATTTCAGGGGGTGATACAGGTTTTCCACAGGGACATCGCTGCCATTTTGGGTGCAGTCGCCATAGTCACCCCCAAGGCGCACCACAGCTTCCTAGAAATCCCCAAACAAGAAGCCAGAGGTCAGTGCCATTGGTCCAGGCCCCTTCTAGACTATTCCATCTTTCTTCAGTCCAGGTTGTCTCTCCTTCCTAGCCATCCTCTACTTTTGATTTCGTACTTTTAGGGCCAAAGAGATAGTACAATGGGTAGGATGCTTGCTTTACATGTGCCGAACCTTGGTTAGATTCCTGACATCCCATACAGTCTCCATGCCCTGCCAGGAGTAATTCCTGAGTTCAGAGCCAAGAGTAACCATAAAGCACCACTTTGGTGTGGTCCCCCGAACAAAGACAAAAACAAAAATATCATGTGCCCAACCAGTGCATAGGGTACTTCCATCTCCTGCACCCCATATAGTTTCCTTTGCCCTCCCCCCACCAAACTCTGCCAAGATTAATCCCTGAATATAAAACCCAGAGTAAGCCCTAAGCACAGTGGGTGTGTCCTAAAATCAAAACTAAAAAATGAAAAACCATGTCAAGGAAGGGGGGGCTTCTGCTTTTCAAGGGCCCTAAATCTTCGTTCCTGAGCCCTTCAGCATGTCCTGACCTCCTTTTCAGGATTCTTTTTTTTTTTTTTTTTGGTTGGGGGACACACCCAGTGGCACTCAGGGGTTACTCCTGGCTTTGCACTCAGAAATTGCTCCTGGCAGGCATGAGTGACTATATGGGATGCCTGGATTTGAACCACCATCCGTCCTGGATCACTGTGTGCAAGGCAAATGCCCTACCACTGTGCTATCTCTCTGGCCTCTTTTTCTCAGGATTTTTACCGAATGTTCCTCTTGTTGGCTTGACCAGAAACACCTGTCTGCCCTGGACTGGCCCCTCGAGTCTCCACACATCCCAGGCCTGACCCGCCTGAGTCCCCACCAGCACGACCAGGTGTCCTTGCCTTCCTCATGCTGATGGAGGTCTCCACACCAGGGCGCAAGTTAAAGCCACCATCGTCCATGAAAGGGGGTTCATCTTGCCCATGCACCATGACCCTCGCCCCGGTCACGGTGGATAGGAGAGGAATGAAGTCATTTTGCTCAGTGCGCAGCATCAAGGACAGACCTGGAGAATGGAATGAAAAGAGAGAGAATGGGAGAGAGAAACACACATTTCCACTTGACTTTTTTCCTCTCCACAGTTCCAAGGTGAGCTGGGCCAAAAAGACAAAGAAATTAGGGAATCCCCAGACTGGAAGCATGCAGGGAAGACCTTTCCTAATGGCATGCTACAAGGAATATGGAGAACCCTAGAGAGAGTGAAAAGGGGGTCTCCCTTCAGGTTTGAGATAGGTGGAGGGATCCAAAGGCAAAGGTGAACTCCAGTTGGTGAAGTACATGGAGGTAGCAGGAGGGGCCCAGGCGAAAATGGAGAGGGAGGGAGAAAGAGGAACAGGAAGTTGCTCACCATTGTTGATCCCGGGCATGGAAGACATCCAAAGTTTGGAGTTGTTCTTGTCATTGAAAGTGTAGCAATTGCCATACATGGGGTGGTGGAAGTGAGAGTAATTCCTTTGGGGGAGAGAAAGAGCGAGAGAAAGCATGCAGGGTCAGAGAGAGGTGTCTTAGTGGTCAGGGGAAGCCAGATTTCCAGAACCCTTTGCTCCCAGTTCACCAACATCATGTTATGGTGCTTTTGTAGGCCCCCCAGGCCAGGACACCATAATCAGAGCACAGGGGTCAAGAGATTGTCTCTTCCTACAGTTGTAACTCAATTCCCAGTGTGCTGCATGTGGGTCTCTTTGGGTCTTTGCAAAACTGTGTCTAGCATGTGTTTGACAGCATTTATCTATCTGATCTTGCCTCTGGACTGTTTTGCTGTCTTTCTCAGCAAACCATTTCTGTTTGTTTGGTTTTTGTTTATTTCTATGTCTGAGTCACATCCTGCAAGGTTTGGGCATCAGTCCTGGGGAGTTTGGGGAGCTTGGGTGAAGAGGCATGCAGTGCTAGAAGTTGAACTTGGGGCTCCCAAAGGCAAAGCATATGCTCCCAGCCCCTAAGCCCTCTCCCCATCCTGGGAAAGTTTTTGGATTTTTGCCCCTTTGTTTTGGGGGCTACACCCATTGGCACTCAGGGATTATTCCTGGCTCTGCATTCAGTGGTATGACCGTGTGAGGCTGTGTCAGTGAGTCCCAATGATCTTCTCACTGCCCAGACCTTGAACCACTCCTGGAGGCCTTCTGCCTTCCACCTCAAAAGGTCCCCTTTGGGGACCTTAAAATGTACCCTCTCAGGAAGCCCCAGAAACAGAGCAGTGACTTCACTTGGATTCAGAAACCAAGAACCTTGAATGAGTCTGAGTTACGCTCTCTCATTTGGAAGATGAATCTACAGGCATGTTCTTATGTGGCTGCATGCACGTAGAAGGACTTTGTAAGCCATCCCAGGGGTGTCACCCTCTTATTCCCGGGGCGCCTCTCTGAAAAGGTAGCCAGAAGGTGGCAGAAGATGGAATGAATTCCCCCTCCCTTCCTCCTGGGGACAATCTTGTTTTCTTCTCTGAAAGGGAGCTAAGTCCTCAGCCCACCCTCACTCACCTAGAGTCCCCCCAGTATCATCTAGAGGACCTAGCACCATTCAGAAAGCTTAGACTAGCTCCACCATCAAATCAGGGAGAACTTCCTGAAGGAGGTGGCCAGCTAGGCCCAAGGGGCATGAGAAGATGGTAGAACAATCCAGAAAGGAAAGGGAGCTTCCTATTACCCTCTTGAAGAATCTGCTCAAGATTTCAATGCCCAATTCATTCCCACTCTCTTTGGACCTCAGCAGTTACTTAACTCCAGTGTCTCCTTTTCTCCAGAGTCAAGTAGGAGTGAAAATCTGACACCAGGGCTCAGAGATGGAGTTAAGTGGCAGAGCATGTGTCTTGCATGTGTGAGGCCCAGACTTGGATCCCTACCTAGCACAGCAGAATGGGGCAGGCGGAAAATTGGGATTGTGAAAGTGATTCAGGATAATTCTTGGCAGTGCTTGGGACCATATGGGATGCCAGGGATCGAACCTGGATTTGCTGCAAGCAAGGCAAGCTCCATACTCATTGTGCTATTCCCTTTGGTCCCATACTCCATCCAGTACTTTGTCTAAGATCTTTTCTCCTCCTCTGTTAAATGAGATTGGAATTAAACCATCTGAATATTCCACTGGCACAGAAGAACAAAGAAACAGAGGAGTGAAGCTTCCCATAGCTTCCTAAATATTCTAGGCAGTGCTCAGAAAGGAGCACTTTCTCATGCAGACTGCCCCCAGAGGGAGACTGAAAGAGGCTACAGAAATGAGTGGAGGCCAATCCTAAAGGGACTGTGAGCCCTGTTCAAGGGATAGGAACCAGATGGAGGATGCCTACAATGGAACAGTGGAAAGCAACAGATGAAATGGAACTATGAGGATCTACCTCATAAACAGAGAGTTTGGGCGGGGGGGGCGGGGGGGGGGCACGGCAAGAGGCAACACAAAGGGTAGCATAAAACAAAACACAATACAAAAGCCAACCTAAAAAAATACCCAAACAGTTCATGAGACGATCAGAAGTGAGATCAGTTAGATAAATACTATCACATACATGATAGACAGCTTTTTGCAAAGACCCAAAGAGAACCACATTCAGCACACTGGAGGTTGAAGGGAAACTGTGCGATGAGATGGTTCAGAGCACAGTTTCCCTATATTCCCTAATTTCCTAATTATATTCACTAATTTCCCTATATCTGAATTTCAGCTCTAATGAGAAAAGCTTGGGAAATCAACCAGGTTACCGCATCTCTCTGAGCCTCAGTTTCTCATCCGTTACCTGGGGACAATAAAAGTATGTCGCATTATATGGTCAGCATTCAATTAGTCTTTGGTTAATGTAGAGCTCTTCCATTAGTTGACTAATAAAATTAAAGGCATTCATTAAGATGGCTGAGGTCAAAAAGATAATAGTAGGAGGCCAGGGGAATAGGACAGCGGATAGGGTTCTAGCCTTGCACACCGAAGTCTCAGGTTCAATTCCTATCACCCCAGATGGTCCCCTGAGCACTGTCAGGAATGATCCTTGAACAGAACACAGGAGTAAGCCCTGAGCACCACCAAGTATGTCCTACCTACTCTCATTTCCCACTCCCCAAAGATAATGAGTAGAGAATGAAGAGCTTCGCAACCCTCATGTACTTTTGGGAATGTGGAGGGTAAAGCCATTTAAAAAACAGACCAGGGCTGGAGTAATAGCACAGTGGTAGAGCATTTGCCTTGCATACTACTGCTGACCCGGGTTTGATCCCTGGCATTCCATAGCAGGTTCCCTAAGCCTGCTAGGAGCAATGTCTGAGCCCAGAGCCCCAAGTAACCCCTGAGAGTCGCTAGGTGTGGCCCCAAAATCAAAAGTAAATAAATAAATAAGCAAATAAATAAAATAAAAGGCAGCCTACAGGGCTGGACAGAGAGAACAGCAGGCAGGGCATTTGCTTTGCATATGGCTGAGTCAGGCTTGATTCCCAGCATTCCATATGCTTCCCTGATCACTACCAGGATGATTCCTGAGTGCAGAGCCAGGAGTAATACCTGAACACCACAAGGTATGGCCCAAAATAAAACAAAACAAAACAAAAAGTAACCCAGGTGAGCTGGAAAGATAGAGCAGGGGTTAAGGCATTTGCTCTACTTATGGCTGATGCTGCTTTGGTCCCTAACATGTATCTAATTTTTCTAGCACCACCAGGTGTGTGCCTGAGCACAGAGCCAGGAGAACCCCTGAACAGATAGATTCTTTGCCCCACTTCCTCTCCACAAAAAAGCAATGTAGCAGGTTCTCAAAATGTTAAAAATAGAATTACTACATTCTTTGGTTGGTGAAAGGAATAAAGAGAAATGAAAAGATGCATATGGGGCCGGAGCAATAGCACAGCAGTAGTCTCCCATGCAGCCAACCCTGGACGAATCCCAGTTCAATTCGACGAGGTATCCCATATAGTCCCCCAAGCCTGCCAGGAGTGATTTTTGAATGTAGATCCAGGAGTAACCGCTGAGCACTGCTGGGTGTGACCCCCCCCCCCCAAAAAAAATCGCACTTGACTCACACTTGGCCATCCACAATCGCACTTGGCCATCCACATACACCAAGCACCATTAGGAATAGCAGGAGCCACCATGGAGTATTAAATCTTTAGAGTTTGCTGTCAGGTACATGCAAGCCCTGAGACCAGCAGTGCAGGTGCACAAAGCCTTTTATGGTTGTTGTTTGGGCTTTTGGGGGCCACACCCAGTGATACTCAGGGGATTACTCCTGGCTCTGCTCTCAGGAATCATTCCTGATGGTGCTCAGGGGACCAGACGGGATGCCGGGGATCAAATTCAGGTCGGCCACATGCAAGTGCCTTCCCCATTGTTCTCTGACCCTGCACAATGCCTATTGAGCAGCATAAGGATGTGTAGTGAAAACAAACAAACAAAGGATGTTTAGTGTCCATCATCACAATAATTACAACAGGAAAGATAAGAGAAGAAATTCTTTCTTCTTCCTCCTCCACCTCCTTTTCTTTCTCCTCTTTCTCCTTTTCCTTTTCTTCCTTCTCTTTCTTATTATTCTCCTTCTTCTCCTCTTTTGGTGTTGTGGCCACATCCAACTATGCTCAGGGATCACTTCTGGCTGACTTAGGGGACCATATGGGAACGTGGGGATCAAACCTGGGTTGGCCACATGCAAAACAAGTGACCTATTCACTGCACTATCACCGTAGTGGCAAAGGATTCTTGTGAATTTGGGCCATAGTCGATAGTGTGCTTGGGGCTACATGACTCAGGACGTGTAGTGCCTGCATGCCTCCTCCCTGACCCCAAGAAATTATTTTGTTTCCTTTGCTGTTTGTTTTTTTTTTTTGGGCTTCGCTCAGAGTGCGCAAGGTTGGTTCCTGGCTCTGCGCTCAGGAATCACTCCAAACTGTGATCAGGGAACCTTATGAGGTAGTGAGGATCAAACTTGGGTCAGTTATAAGCAACTCAAGAGCCCTACACACTATATGATTGCTCCAACTCCAATAAATTAGTTTCAAGAAAGAGAAGAGGGTGTGGAAACAATTTAAGAGTCATGACACACAGGAGTCAGAGAGATAGCACGGAGGTAGGGTGTTTGCCTTGCATGCAGAAGGACGGTGGTTCGAATTCCAGAACCTTATATGGTCCCCTGAGTCTGCCAGGAGCGGAGCGATTTCTGAGTGTAGAGCCAGGAGCACTGCCGGGTGTGACCCAAAAACAAAAACAAAAAAAGTCATGACACAGTGCTCAGATGATAAGCACTCGGGAGAGAAATGAGACTCAGTTCCAAGAAAGTGATCCAATGGGCTGAGATGTATTTGGCCTTGGCATGGTGGGGAGAGTGAGGGGGAGAGGCTGGGAGCAGAGATAGGTTCAGGAGTTGCTTATGTCTCAATTCCCAGAAGGCAATCTCTGACCCTGCACAATGCCTATTGAGCAGCAAAAGGATGTGTAGTGAGAACAAACAAAGGACGTTTAGTGTCCATCATCACAATAATTACAACAGGAAAGATAAGAGAAGAAATTCTTTCTTCTTCCTCCTCCATCTCCTTTTCTTTCTCCTCCTCCTTTTCCTTTTCTTCCTTCTCTTTCTTATTATTCTCCTTCTTCTCCTCTTTTGGTGTTGTGGCCACATCCACAACACAAACAAGGAGAGAGGAGACCAGAGCAAAACCACATGCTGGGCAAAAGGTGGGTGCCAAGTGAGAAAGGGTGGCAGAATTGGGTGCCTTTGCAATGCTATAGGAGGGAAAGCTTCCTTAGAGGGTAGGACTGCTGCCTGCCACCACCAGGGACAGGAAGATAAGGAAGATCTTGAAAATGAGGGTGCAGAAGTAAGGAGGGGGAAGAGGAGCCAAAGTTCACAGACAAGGATCTCCCTCCTGGACCCTAGTGCTTTGAGAACGGGCTGTGTTCATGCTTTCTTTGCCAGGCTACTCATTTTTTTTTTGTTTGTTTTGTTTTGTTTTTTGGGCCACACCCAGTGACGCTCAGGGGTTACTCCTGGCTATGCGCTCAGAAGTCACTCCTGGCAGGCACGGGGGACCATATGGGAACCGGGGAATCGAACCGTGGTCTGTCCTAGGCTAGCGCAGGCAAGGCAGCAGGCACCTTACCTCCTGCGCCACCTCCCGGCTCCCCAGGCTACTCATTTTGTAAGGCAGGAAGTCAGGAGGTCTGGTGGGGGAAAAATCATTTGCTAGCACAGCTGGGGCCAAGAGCAGAAACTTCCGTGATTTCTTTTTAAACTTTATTTATTGATTGATCGATTGGATTTTGGGCCACACCCAGCAGTGCTCAGGGGTCGGTCACTCCTGGCCCTGCACTCAGAAATCACCCCTGACAGGCTGGGGGACCATATGGGATGCTGGGAATTGAACCAGGGTTCCTCCCCAGGTCAGCCGCATGTAAGGCAAATGCCTCACCGCTGTGCTATCTCTCCGGCCCCTAACTTCCTTGATTTGAATCTGAAATCATGGGACCCATGGCACATTGCAAGGGACTCTGCTCTGTGTGATCTCACCCATACAGTGTGATTCCTTTTGTGGGGGTTCTCAGGGGTTATTCCTGGCTCTGTGCTCAGAAATTACTCCCAGTGGGCCCGGGGGCGGGGGGGGGGGCATATTGGATACGTGCAAAGGCGCATGTCCTACCCGCTGTCCTATCACTCTGGCCCGCATGCTGTTATTCTTGACATGGTGATCCATGAATGATAATATCTTCATCACTCATGTAGAAGCCAAAGGGCAAGAGTTACTTGCTTTTTTTTTTTTTTTTCTTTAGTGCATCTTCAATACTGAGAATTCTCCCTAGACAGTTAAACTTTGCATGAGCCACCTTTTCCTGTCCCTTTTTCAAAGAAGAGTGGCAGGCAACACTGTTCGGGAAGTAACAGAGTAAGAACAGGAATTTGTTCTTGTTCCTTGCTCATTCCAGGTGATTTCCAAGTAAGGTCAGTTGGTTTTTCAAACACTAGGGTTTAGCACTAGTGAGAAAGAGATTTCTACAAGGCAGAGAAACTTTCCTAGGATCCAAAATCAGACCTCTAGGGGCCAGAGAGATTGAACAGTAGATATTATACTTGCCCTGCATGTTGGCCTCAGTCCCCTGAGCCCACCAGGAGTAATCCCTGACCTCAAAGCCAGAAGTCAGCCCTTACCACAGATGGGTGTGGCACAAAAATAGAAATAAAAATCAAAGCCAGGGCCAGAGTGATAGCACAATGGGTAGGGCATTTGCTTTGCATGTGCCCAACCCAGGACCGACCAGGTTCGGTATCCCGTATGGTCCCCCGAGCCTGCTAGGAGGAGTGATTTCTGAGTGCAGAGCCAGGAGTAACCCCTGAGTGATGCTGTGTGTGGCCCAGAAACAAACAAACAAACAAATCAAAGCCAGGGAGTTGGAGAGATAGCACAGCTGTAGGGCATTTGCCTTGCATGCAGCCAACCTGGAAGGGACCTGGTTCGATTCCCAGCATCCCTTATGGTCCCCTAGATTGCCAGGGGTGATTTCTGGTACAGAGCCAGGAGTGACCCCAGAGCATTGCCAGGTGTGGCTCAAAACCAACCTATCAATCAATTAATAAATAAATAACCCAGGGATATACTCTAGGAACACAAAAATACAATTCAAAAATCCCTTCCTCACACCTATATTCATTGCAGCACTATTTACAATAGCCAGACTCTGGAAACAACCAAGATGCCCTTCAACAGATGAATGGCTAAAGAAACCGTGGTACATGTGCACAATGGAATATTATGCAGCCATCAGGAGAGATGAAGTCATGAAATTTTCCTACACATGGATGTACATGGAAACTATTATGTTTAGTGAAATAAGTCAGAGGTAGAGAGATAGACACAGAATAGTCTCACTCATCTATGAGTTTTAAGAAAAATGAAGGACATTATTGTAATAATCCCCAGAGACAATAGAGATGAGGAAGGACCGGCTCATAATATGAAACTCACCACAAAGAGTAGTGGTGTAGTTAGACAAATAACTACATTAAAAACTATCATGACAGGGCCCGGGAGATAGCATGGAGGTAAGGCGTTTGCCTTTCATGCAAAAGGTCATC